>JAOYSI010001975.1:0-16527 GCA_025775065.1 Hiodon alosoides | reverse complement strand
CTCTCTCTCTCTCTCTCTCTCTCTCTCTAATCCTGTTGTTAACCACCCATTGAAAAACCATCTCATCAGAACAAATGCCTGTCCTGGGCCACCTTTCTGTAATACCCACAGCCCACAAAAGGAGACGAACCACATCAAAGCAGCCCCAGTGCTCCCAATCCCATCTCTGCTCTCTCCCACCCCCCAGGTGTCAGGCCAGCTACACAGCACACCAAGTCTGATCCCGGAGAGAACCACCAGTGGGGGACTGTTGGAAAACAACAGTCTCTGAAAAGAGACCAATATTCCAGTAAGCAGACAGATTGCTTTGCTGGAGTGTAGATAACTGCAAGACAAAAACTGCTCCATTTACAAAAGTCACTGTGAGATCACTGTGACTGACACAGCTGTTTTTTTCTCTCCCCCAATATGGAAATGCACAGGACTACCGTGAGACTCAAACCAAGGGTGGGACCCCCTGTAACATGGAGAAGGCAGCTTGTCTGAACTGCTCCATTAGAGACACAGCTGTATGAAGAGGCCACTGAGAATAGCTATAAAACCTCTTAT
This sequence comes from Hiodon alosoides, assembly GCA_025775065.1. NCBI lineage: Eukaryota > Metazoa > Chordata > Actinopteri > Hiodontiformes > Hiodontidae > Hiodon > Hiodon alosoides. Next base: position 15,978 of record JAOYSI010001975.1, on the reverse strand, counting down.
TTGTCTCGCAGGGTTATGCACTTAGCAGATTAAACATATAGCCTGGCTCTTACAGATTCATTTATACATCATTCTATTTTTTAATACATACAATATTAATAGAAAAAATAAATCATTCTAATGCAAGCTGGAGCTGTTATGAGGACACTGTGCAGTCAATCAGAAGGGTTGAAGTTTTGTTGTCTGAATTAAAGCAGGAAACGTGCTGTGTGGCTAAAATGAAAAGGCTGAGATAAAATACCAGAGTGATGAGCAACACGGAAAGTACAAAACATTAGCGCAGAGAACAGGGATCTCTTGAACGTTTGGCAATGTTGAATAAGGGAACACATCGGTGGAAGAAGCCAGAGATTTATTGGCCTTTACAAAAAAGGAGAGAGACAGAACACTCAAAAAGCCGAATATTTTGAGTTGAGTTAAGCTGGATTAAGCAAGTTCCACTGGAGCAGATGTGACTGGCATCTCTGATTTTTAACACAATGCCCCTGCTTCATAAACAGGTGGACCGCATTGTTTCACAGCATGTGTGTTCAGGTTGTGAGAGCAAACCGTAGAGCTGCTGGCCACAAGAGCCTGCCACATGCATTCATTCACAATGCAAAGCTCGAATACTGCCAGTGCTTGCCCAATCACTCCTGCAACACAAGACTCCTCGCGGGACACCCCAAAGGCCTTAGTTCTCATTGACCCTGGGCCCAGCCCCCAGCCAGGATTTACTGTTTACCAGGAACTTCTCAGCAGTTGCAAACTTGCTGCAAATAGCCCAAACATACACATCATTGGTGAGGCAGGTTTTCCCAGACAGAGACGGCTGCCGTGTGGCTTTTCCCCGCTGGAAGATAGGGCTAAGTAGCTCACGATAACCAGTCCCGTCTCCTGCTTAAACACGCAGAGTTCAAAATCTGTTTGCCTGCGTGAAATAAAGAGGATCTAAACGGAATGCAGTAAGTATACACCCACTTATGCGGAGGAGGATTTGGCAGCTCGTGGAATGAGCCCGGCTTCAGCTCTTCAACCATGCATAACTTGTGATCCTATTTGATGAAAAGTTTGAGCTCGCAAAAAAAAAAAAGGTTGCACCCTTTCCATCACGCAGGATGAAGAGCTTTCTTTTAGTATCAGAATAGGACATTTCCTAGGTAAATAAATACAAAATGCTACAGATGAAAAACACCTAAGTAAGTCAAAGAAGCAGACAGCTGGATGAGACCCACAGCTCACATTTCTCTGAATCGCACATGATTGAAGTACAGCTGCAGTATGTATGTAAGGAAAGTTTGTCACAGAGGGGACAGTTACTGTGAAATGCTCCAGTTTAGGTCATTTCAGTGCATCCCAGTTAAACTGCCAGGAAACATGAGGCAGTGAAGTTTCTAACACAAAAGGAGACTCATGTTCTCAGCCCGCTGAAGGCTTCCAGATGTTACTGTATCACCGCAGCAGCTGTTAGAACCAACGGAGCGTACTCCTTACATGAATGTTTTGCTTGGTCCTAAAGATACCAGATTACTCAGGAGATTCGGGTGTGCCAGACCCTGTGTAGTCCTCTGGTGGCCTGCATTTCCACAGGTCCTTTACATTCCCTCAAGCATCCTTCTCCAGGACAGACGTGTACCACATCAATCAAAAGTATTTGGCTAACGGGCCTGGGTACTGGTGCTGGCAGTTGAGGCTGATATTTATTTAGTGTTTAAGAATTATATGCAAAGGAAGAATGAACCCCTCATTCACTGAGGTTAGCGATATTTTAGTTCTAAGGGTCACACCAGTGACATACTAGAACCCCCACCCAAACTAAACAGAAGAATAGATCCTCACCTATAGCTATCATCTTTTGCTCTCTCCAATATGTAGGATGAGTGATTGAACAACACATGATCGCAGTGAGCTCATTGCTGTCTAAGTTAAAGAGATGGGAGACATGCCCTTTACCCACCCAGCCAAACGGAGTAACTTATCTGGTAAGGGTATTACTTATTTCAGAAAAAGGCCTTCATGTCATCTCAGGTACACGCCTGCTGTTTACGGTGACACCTCCCACTCCCATATCAGTGACCATTTGTTTTCCAAGGATAATCCATTTCATGCTCCACCCTAATAAAAGTACCCTGTCTAAGAACAACACTTCTCAAGCCACTGACTGACTTGCTGACATGGGCACACGCTCACATGGCCCCTCCGAGCACAGCCCATGATATGGCCCCGTCCCACTGCACAGTCACACCCAAGCCACGTCTTTTGGTTTTGGACTGCTCAAGCTCCACAGGAGCAAAGGATCCCGGGAAGGTCAATCGGTGCGGAAGCTTTCCTCACCTTAACCGCAGGACCATGTTCACGGTGCTTTGACCTCGTCCATATGGCGTCTGATCAAATGGCTGAACCTTAGAGACAGATGAAAGGTAAGAGGGCTTATCGCAATAGTCTTCTACTAGCTCCTGTATTTTGGTTTCAGTGAATCTGATTACACATTACGATAATCAGCACTTTATTACAAACTTCCAATCCAATTTCCATTTTTATAACTATAACAGTACACATATTGTGGTATTGTTTAATTAAAGCCATTTAAATTATCCACAAAAAGACAATTGCTGGCTGTATTTATTTTATTTTTTTCACCACAAAAAAAGAATAACTTCAAGAGCACAGAGCTTTCCTGATGTAAAATGGCCTTTGATCAACATGACCAGGCAGTAACCAGCCTCCTGACTGGCCAGTGGAAAAAAGACATCAGTTGGTACTGCTTGCAGGCTCTCATCAGGACCAGTCAGAGCCTGAACAGCACTGTGTCACTATGGTGACCAACCACTGCCTAGTTGATGGCTCTTACCTGAGGATGCTGAATTGTCAGCCCTTCCACAAGAACACTGTTGGCATTCAGTTCATTCTGAAATGGAAACCAAAGGAACCACATCAGTCAAAGCATTGTAATCTGTAGGTGTCAATTTGGACTAGGTGTAAGAATCTACAGGAATCCTAGTGTAAGCATAATTGCTACGTCGTATAAATCCAAGCTGAAGGCAATCATTATTAAAGCATGCAAATTGACCAGAATCCCAGCACAAAAAATGTGATATCAATCAAAGAGTCTTTGAATCCGAGTATCTTAGGCCAGTTCAAATCCATAGGAAGTGCCTTGTATAACTATGGATGCATCAAGGATGTTTTTTCTATATATCTTTTTTTTTTATTTTTTATATTGAACCATACTGAACTTCATGTGACTATTCTGACACTGATCAACAGAAAAAGACAAATATTAAACACAAAATAATTGGTCTTGCACGGTCACTCAGTTTTTGAGGACGGCCTACTCTGGGCAGATTCACTGCTGTGCCATACTCAATTTCTTAATTATTGAAATGACAGTAGTCCATGGGATATTCAGGGACTTGGAAATTTTCTTGTATCGATCCACTGATTTATGTTTATGAATAACCTTTTCACGGATCTGCCTGGAGTGTTCTTTTGTCTTCGTGGTTTTGTTTACCCCAAGATATTGACTCAGAGACAGGTGTATTTATAATCACTTTAATCAAATCACTTTGACTGTGCACAGGTGATCTCCATTAACTGAGCTCATTCTAAAACCAGTTTGTTGCACAGTGATGATTTAGGTGAGTTGCATTAAAGGGGGTGAATACTTATGCAACCAATTATTTTGTGTTTAATATTAATTTAGACTAATTGGTAGAAATGTATTTTGACTTTGATATGAAAAATATGAGTTTTTTTCTGTTGATCGGTCTCAACAAAATCAAAAGTTCACTATGGTTAAAAAAAAAAAAATCATCAAAGGGGGGTGAATACGTTTTATAGGCTCTGTATATTGAAGTTAAGGTAATATTCCATAATTTATCAATTAGGTAAAACAGTCATTAAAACAAGAAAAATATCCTTTCAAAATCATCAGTCTCACACCAGCACTAGTGTTCCCTGTCTTGATAGAAGACAGTGACCTTAAGACAGTAAGCACGCAAAAGAAAGCACTCAAAAAGGTAGCTCAAAAGTGACACATGTCAATGGTAAAAAAAAATCACTCCTGGAACACGCGTAGTATAGTTTCATACAAGGTGCAGGTGCGGATTACAGTAACCGTGATCCAGATTCGAGAAGCGGCGGTGTTCCGCTACTGTTTGATGTTATGGGAAACGGTGCATTATGGGCTGCCAGGCAGCAATTTCACTGCGGCTTCTCTGTCACGTAATTAAATTAACCAAAGCAAAAACTCTGTCATGATAAATCTACTACCCACCCCGCTATACTTCTTTATTCAGACTAGACAGTTCCTTTCCATATTCCCATCAAAATCGCGTGACTGAGAACATTAATATGAGGATCCTAGAATGTCAGTAATGAAGGGACATTTATTTGAAAGCACACAGATGAAAGAGCATCGACTTACGTCTTCGATCTCGTCCCTGACTCTTCGTGACTGAAAGAAAACATCAAACAGCATCAGTGTGACATTTTCATCCCTGTAGAAACAATGCGTAGCACACAGACGGCGATACCCCGAAGCAGAATCGTTAGCTCTACACTGGGAACGGACAATGGGACCAGGAGGTTAAAAGGGCAGCCTGGCCGCAGTCAGAACACGTTGGAGTCTATTGTTCAGGGTTCTGTCTTTTATCTTGCAAGAGACACATTCCGATTTTAACACACATCTCAAAGAAATTCCCCCTCTTTGATCATACCCATCTCCTTACTTTTTCAGACATCTCCAGCCCCTTTCCCACTACCCTGACTCTCAATGCGGGTATCTCTCTGAAACGGGACGAGTCATGCTGGTACTTGGGTAAAGACTGGGAAATGAAAAGGGCGGCGCAGCAGCAGAGAGAGCCGTTTGAAGTGACTCCACCTACCCTGCCCTGGTTGACGGCGGCCTTGCCCTCCTCGCTTCTCTCGTCCAGCTCATCGTCACTCCACTCCCAGTCCCCGTCCTCGGTCTTGTGGAGGTGTCCGCTGGAGCCTGGAACCCTCCGTACCTGAAGCAAGGCACAGTCAAGACAATCCTACACACCCACCTTCCTGTGCTCTCTCGCCGCCCCAAGAGAAAACGTACTGTGTGAATGTAACAGAAACGTACCAGACGGAATATAACACAAACGTACCAGACGGGAATATAACACAAACGTACCATAAGTGTATGTAACACAAACGTAACATACGTGTATGTAACACAAACGTAACATGCATGTATGTAACACAAACAATGTGGTGGAGATCCGGCTTGTAGGACTGCAGTGCTATATGCAAATCACACAACAGACAAAGCCTGAGCCAGCATAGAGGACATTCAGGGGTGGGTACGGAGAGCACCAACAGTAAGCAGGCACTGTGGCAGCACTACTTCAGGGTTTGGCTCCTCTCAGACAGCTGCCAGCGTTCTGCAGGAGGGACTCAGAGGGAGACACACAGACACCAGGGACAGTCTGCGCTGGAGGATCTACACAGGGGCGACCTGCATCTATGTGGCTAAGCGAAAAATGGTGTACCCTTCTGGTAGAGTGGTGTTCTCTCTCAGAGCCCCATACCACACCAATGCTGCCCAATGCCAGCTTAGGCTCCTTCAGTAAACAAAAGAAAAGAGAAAGTATCATGTCCAAGGGAGCGTAGTGTCCGAGGGAGCGTAGTCCATCAAACAACCGGGCCTGATCCATCATTGGGTTTTCACCAGACAATCCAAGGGCTTTGAGCTCATCTCCACTCAAGAGATCATAAGCTCCTGAAACCTCTTTGTCAATTACTTTTAACAAGCTTTCCTAAATTCTTTACCGTTTTTTCGTCACACATGATGTATAGGCATTAATAGGGCTGTGTGCACAGAAAAACAGCAAAATAAGGATAAAAATAAGGAAGCTGGAAAATCATCTTTTAAAATTGGTAAAACACACTATAATACCTCAGGTTTGTGAATCATGGGAAACCATTCATCTTTTAACAGAATCAATAGCGTTCTTGGGAATGTGAAATAGGTTGGGTTTACTGCATTTCTCAAACCGTCAGGCTTTCAATGCCATAACACTTACACTGGAGGATATGGGCTGTATAGTGGTAGGTCTTGCTATTCGGAATCTATGATCACTGAATTTTAAAGAAGAATCTAGAAAGTTGTGTGCCCTGCATTGGCCAAATTATTAAATTATTCTGTGCACATTCTTTAGAACCAGATATTGGGGAAAAAATTACGTTTTTTAACTTGATTCCACATAGACCAGCAACAACGGCTGTGATTTGTTATTGTTTGAATTTCCTCCTCAGCGCAGACAAAGGCCATCTCCACAATGCAGCGTGACCCTGCCGTTTTCAAGTCCCCATAGACTTGCTAGTCAAGACTCACGCCCACATCGATCTCTGCTGTAACATTTTTCACTACAGCACCGCCATACCCACACAACGCAAAGCACGCTGTAGTGGAGAACCCTCCGTAAGACAACGAGGCCCCCTAGTGGTCATTCTCAGCACCGAGTGGCAGAGCTCTAAAGGAGTACCACCTGGGCTACGAGCACAACAGACTGTCACGGGGCATCGCTTTAAAGACCTCACATCTGACCATACGAAAGCCCCAGTCCATTATCCTCACACTGATGGATTTGTGCGGAAGCCAAACTGGATCTGTGAAGACTCTAGCTGAAACCACCCTCTCTGGATGATAATCAGGCGGCTGTGACGCTGATTGTAGTCAATGTAGTCTTGTTTTCTCTTCTAAATGATTTATGCATCTCTGAAACCGTTTCACTTCATCCACTGGGGGTTAGGAAATGTGTCTTAACTGCACGGAAGTTTCATCCTTCCACCAAATTACCATGAAAGGAAAAAGAAACCAACACTGTCGCTTAAAAAAAAAAAAGGGTTTCATTCTAGTGACTAGGTCGTGGTCCACATTGTATATGCAGAGCTGAACTATGAACTAGTAATACTAAAAAAATAAATTATCCCATAACGGGTCATAGTGGCAGCAAAATTACTTCATTATTAACAATGGATTAAAAACTTGGTTTAATATAATTTTACATAAGATAAAATTTATGAACAAATGTAAACCCCTATGCTGTATGCTGCACAGAACTTTATATGGTGTTAACATGATCTAAATATGTAACCACTGAGAGCTGAAACATCACACTCGGGTCAACCTGGAAAAATTCATTCAGTCCATAACCCTCCAACAGTCCTCCAATGATCTGGAGCGGCCAGTGCCTACTGACAGACATGTTTATGGCAAACACCGTATACTACTTGTCACAGGGGCCACTGAGGCTTGCTTGGGTGAGGACTACTTATAACTAGTTACTGTTTTAATGCACTTCTCAGGCATGGTGTGTTATACAGCTCTGGGCCATTTAAAGTATTGAAAGACGCTAAGAATGGCCAGTACAACTTTCCCAACCTCCTTTGCAACAGAGGATATGCCAGAGGTCATGCACTTTGTAAATGTATTTACAAACAGAGCACTAATGGGTATCAGTTCCACTGAGACTATACTACAAGTGTGTGCAGGACTGTAAAGGGCAGTCACAGCAGGAGTCACTAAGTGGAATGAGGGTAGCAGATGCAACGATGGCTTACCCTTTTGGCTCTCTGGGCAATGTTGGGTGCTCTCTGCAGCAGCTTCTCAACCAGGTATTCTCTGTTCTACAAACGGAAGCAGAGGGAGGCGCCAGTGACGCCCCGTCAGAACTGCGCCACAAAAACCATGCTGAGCGTAAAGATAGCCCAGAGAAGCCCAGACGGTACCTTGGCCTTTTGGAAAAATTTGCACTTCAGAAGTTCTGCTGCTGTTGGCCTGAAGGAAACAAAAACAAAGGCAAATTGATTTCAACCCAAAACGCTCAGGGTCAGCCAATCAGGTTCACGTTAAACAATGTGGGCCGAGCCGTGATTGGAAAGAACAAAGAGAAGGTTTAACCGCTAGGCATCAACTGCCTCTGTGCTACTGCTCAATTTACAGACTGCAGAGGCAGTGCAAATGGCCCAGACCCCTATGATCCGGGTGGTGACATAATAATATATATGTGAGAAATCTGCAAACAGGGTTTTCACACTTTGGAAAGGACAGAAACGGAACAAAATGTATTCATTTGATCTACAGGAGCAAGCTGAGAGGAAGTCAGGCTTATTTTACAGTGATTGAATAGAACCCTGTGCTGGATGCTTCTAACCAGCAACTTTCCCTAAACCATAAACCGGGGATATTCCCCAAATCCTGGTCCTCGCGGGAAATAGTGTCTAGCATGTTTTCGAGATGCCTCTCAATTAGCATCTGTATTTATCTCACAGACACTGTGGCCCACGAGAACTGTCCTAAACACTGCTGCCTTGCCCAGCCCTAAACACTGTTGCCCTGCCCAGCCCTGTCCTAAACACTGCTTCCTAGTAACCAATGTTTCCCCCTTTTAACCCCAAAGCATCCTTCAAAAGAACATTAACACATAGAAAAGTCCAAACCTCTTAGTGGGGTCTTTCTGAAGGCACAGCGTTATGAGTTTCCGAAAGGATTTTCCATACTTTTTCACCATCTCCTTGTCCTCCACGCCCGTCTCGAGTGTGGGTGGGTCGTTCTGCAGTGTCAGCATTAGAACCTGGAGAGTAGAGGAGGACAGGTGAAAAAACACGTCTTTTCACCTCATGGCTGGGCCATGCAGGCACACTGAGCCATCAGAGGGCCCCAGAGGGCTCACTCTCCTGCACCTTCATGGGGGGGTATCTGTGGTAGGGCGCCGACCCTGTCGCCAGCTCGATGGCCGTGATTCCAAAGCTCCAGATGTCCGCCTTAAAGTCGTAACCTCGCACCTGCCAGAGAGGGCACTGGGGTTAGCGTGGTGTAGCGCGGCAGCCAGAGCAGCAGGAGGGCGAGCACAGCCACCGGAGGGCGCTCACCTGCTCCATCACCTCGGGAGCCATCCAGCACGGAGTCCCCACAAAGGTCTTCCGCACCTTGTTCCGGGTGACATCCCCTCCCGTAGCCAGAAAGGCACTCACTCCAAAGTCTGTGAAGTAAACATATATCCTGACACATTTTTAAAGATATTCAGTTAATCTACTCAAAGGGCTGAATCTTTTACTCCTAATACACAATATATAAGAGCTATCTAGACTTTGGAACTGTCTGTGCTTCATTTTAAATATAATAATTCAAGTCCAAACACTTACAAAGCATCAAAAACAAATGACTACTTTCCGCAGTAAATAATAATTAGCAATCTCAAACATACGCTTGTAGCGTCAGTATTGTGAGAAATACAAGACAAACTAAAACTAGCTCCTCCGCCACTGGGACAACATTAAGCAACCCACCTGCTATTTGCACAGAGCCATCTTCTCCCAGCAGAATGTTCCCCGCTTTGACGTCCCTGGGTCACACACGCATGCACGCACACACACACGCACGCACGCACGCATGCACGCACACAGAACATTTACAGAGGTTACTGCCACTTTCAGTTAGCCAGGTTCCAGATGGCTGAAAAGGCAGGTCAGTTATTATCTAATCACCACACAAAATAAAAGACTGTACATGCTATAAAATGTGTCCAGAATAATACAACGAGATCTTAATTTCATTTACTAGTGTACAAAATGATTCTTGTATGCGCTTTGATGCCAAGTGGATAAAAAATACTGATATCTAAGCAATTACGGGTCCACTTTTAAGCAGAAGCTTTGCTTCATATAAACGTGCAAATGATAAACCTGCAATAGTAAAAAGCCATAAATGGCTGCTTACCTGTGAATCTGTCCGTTTCTGTGCAGATAGTCCAAGCCCTCTAAAACCTCATTTAGTATGGTGGCTATGATAAGCTCCTCCAGGACCCCGTTTTTGTGCTCCCCACGGCTGAACGTGTGCTTGATAATGTCCAGCATTGACCCTTCCCAGAGGTGAGAAAAACGTAGAAACCAATGGCAGCTCTAAAAACGTTCCCTTCACAAACACACAGCCGCAGTCGGACATTTGGTCACAATAGCACACCAGGATATCTGCCGAGTCCTTGAGTCTATGCTAGCCTTGCACAAGCAGAAAACCAAACCCTACCCAGGAGTTATTGCAGCACCAAAGAAAACCTACATTTTCTGAATTCTATTGTGAAGAGATAATTATCACTTTCACTGAATACTCAATGAAAAGCTATTGTGAGGAGTTACTTATCATTTTCACTGAGCACAACATGACATAACGACACCAGTCAGTGCTTACCTCCACTCAGAAGTTTCATGACTAACCAAAGTTCGTCCTTCACAACAAATGAGGTGTAGTATGTCACCACATTTGGGTGGTTACACTGGCTCATCGCTTGGATCTCCTTCTGTTTTCACAAAGGAAGGTGAGGCACAGTTAAGGACTGCAATGCATTTCAGAAACCTTTTCCTTTTTTTTGTTAACATCATGCATTTCAGGCCTACACAATAGCGGATCACTCCTTCAGTGGAAGAGGCTATTATCACACCCCGGATTTGCATGGTGTATGTGTGCCCTCCTCATACACCAATGAGGCAAGTCCTGTGGTAGAGGGGAGAGAGCCCACATTTGACCCTTCACTCACCAGCAGCTCGTCCATGCTGGTCTGGCACTTCTCCAGGTTGATTCTCTTTATCGCCACACGCTCCTGCCTGGGTTTACAAAGCGCCGCCTGCACCACTGCAGTGGCCCCGCTACCTAAAATCAGCCAAACTCACAGTCAAACCTGCACTTTTGCTCAACGTAAACCCACGGCCCACACGCCTTTTTACTACAGGAGAAAATCACAGTCAAACCTGCACTTTTACTAAACGTAAACCCACAGCCCACACGCCTTTTTACAACAGGAGAAAATCACAGTCAAACCTGCACTTTTACTAAACGCAAACCCACGGCCGGCACGCCTTTTTACTACAGGAGAAAATCACAGTCAAACCTGTACTTTTACTAAACGCAAACCCACGGCCTACACGCCTTTTTACTACAGGAGAAAATCGCAGTCAAACCTGCACTTATACTAAACGCAAACCCACGGCCCACACGCCTTTTTACTACAGGAGAAAATCACAGTCAAACCTGCACTTTTACTAAACGCAAACCCACGGCCGACACGCCTTTTTACTACAGGATAAAATCACAGTCAAACCTGCACTTTTACTAAACGCAAACCCACGGCCGGCATGCCTTTTTACCACAGGAGAAAATCACAGTCAAACCTGCACTTTTACTAAATGCAAACCCACGGCCCACACGCCTTTTTACTACAGGAGATAATCACAGTCAAACCTGCACTTTTACTGAATGCAAACCCACAGCCCACAGGCCTTTTTACTACAGGAGAAAATCACAGTCACAGTCCATACACCTTTTTATTTGTGACAAGCAATAATAACGTTCAGGGATGGCTGGCTTTGAAGATAAGCTTTTCCCGCTAACAGTGCTCTGTTCTGTCTGGACATTACGCTTAACAGGACAGGGCTGTTCATAAAATTATTACAGTGAGTGCACCATAATGTTCATTTCACGCTTAAGCAATTGACCTGGTTTGCGGATTACAATTAGTGACTATGTGATTACTACAATCAGGGGTCTGATTAAAAAGACATGCATGCCTTGCAGTGCCACGGCTAGCAGAGATGAGCTCAGTGACACACTGCACATCGTGTCAAGTCCTACTAGTGGGTCTTTGGGTGGCTCCATCAGTAAAGGCGCTTGACTGAGCGCAGACTGAGCCCTGGATTTTGCAGGTTCGAATCCAGTTAATCTCAGTTGCTGATAGTGACCAGGAGGGGATGGCAGCACACCCGGGCTGCGGTGGGTTAAATCGGCAGAGATTCTCTCAGCTTGTCCGGTTGGCTTCCTACGAGTCTACAGGCTAGACGTACCACCGGGAGCAGCTGTGCGGCCTGCCGAGGGTGGCTCAAAGGCAACTGGATTGGAGGACACAAGTCGTAATTCCTCACCTTCCCCGAGGCAGGATTTTCAGCAACGAGCTAAGATTTCAGAGCATTGGCATAACTGGCGACTCCAAATTGGAACTATAACTCTAATACTGACATTATTGCTCTACCACTTCTACAGCTTACAAATAATACTCAAATGCCTAGTTGGAAATTTTTCTGTGAATCTCTTGTAGCAATGACAAGAATCTCAATGTAAAAATGTCATAATTTCCTCATAATTGGTTTATGGTAATAAAAAAAATATTTTTGGGAATATGTAGTAAGCTTTTAAAATGTAAATAGAGTCTACTAACGACAGAAAATAAAATTAAAATAAAAGTGGATCAACTTCAATCTCCATTTAACAGTTTCATTTTAATTCTAATATTAAGGTTATGAAACATGCCAACTGTACAATCTGAAAGCATTTCAAGCAGGTAATGGAGAATAAAAAGCACCACCAGATGGCGTAATGAGCATTATTGACATAGGCTACAATTAACATGAAAGTGACAGATCTTATTTTGACCAGGATAAAACGGAAAATTCATACTTTACTCGACTGATTATTGCGATAATCATAATATAAAAGCGCTCGATTTAAATGTATTTGACAAAAATGAGCATAAGCCAAACGTAATTAAACAGTATTAAATAGAATAAGTCCGCATGCTTCGTTATGAAAATAATCGAGAGGTGCACTGCAGCTAATTTCGGTTAATATCATTTTACCTAACCACAGCAATAAATCAGTGAGCAATATTGAATAATAAAATTCGCATGCAGTTATGGTCGTCCGAGACTTAAAACGACTAAGTTAAAGTAATTCTCAAAAAAGACGACAAGAATAGCCGTTCTAGCATTAAAATCGCTGACAACAGGACTAATAATAATAGGTTAGCTATGTTATTTTCGATGAAACAGGGTTACACATTGAAGGTAGTCTGCAAACTTCAAAGGAAACGCCAGCTGTAAGTGAAACGAACCTGCATACGAAATATACAGTATATGCGACATTGTGTGTGGCCTTGTCGTACGCTATTACTCGGGGTAAATGTTATAAAATGTAGTCATATTTTAATGGGAACGTAGGTCCAACGCACGCAATTTCTATTAAAACCGTTACTGGACACGTGCCACAGAGTAGCATCACACTCGGCAAAATAATACTAGCCCACTGTCAACACGGGTAAAACAAATTTCCTAAAATGACAACTCATACTCAAAGCAATACTAAACTCACATGAGCCCATTTATTAATGTCACATCTAACCCGAACATATCATCTTCAGAAGAATCTAAATTATTTGGGTTGCGTACATCCGCTTTGCAAAGCAATACACAGAAAGAGTACTGGCTGTTCCGTCGGAAAAGCCGGTAGGCCATCGTTTTCCTATAATAGTGAAAATCACCGTACTTCTTAAATCAAAAATACGATATGTCACTAAAGTAGATTGTGTAAAGACTAACCTATAACCTCCTGGAGCTCATAGGACTCCCTGGTAATTGGCCAACTCGTTGTCGACAGCGGTGGCGGATTTTGGACATGAAACGGAGATACGCTCTGCTCCGCCATGATGCTGTCGTTCAGCTACTTAGCGACCTCAGAATGTAGTTTCCCTTCGCCTCCCGACTCTGACTACTGTCAGCTGCCGAAGGGGATTACTACCGCCCGTCATAAAAACATCCGGATAAGAACAGGGCACTGTTACAACTTTCTAACCGGGTTCCTTATTGCTATTTTTTCATGCATAAGCAATACAAATGTAAAGCGCATCATAGCAAACACTTCAAAGAACATTTAAAATGTATATCCCTATTGAAAAGTGTACTTTACAGGTTTTGTCTTCATTAGTATTGATACATATACACTACGGAATTTCTATATTTATACTTAATATGCATATATTTGAAGAAATTGTTGCACACTAAATTAAATTCCTAATTGTTGCGGTTTTAGAAAATGGAATACTCTTCAAGTTAAATAAGCATATGTTCTATATAAAATTTTATATTTGACATCATTTTATGATAAAAAATAAGTTCTAACCTTTAAACAATTGACACCTTAAAGACTCAGACTTAAATTTACTCAGTAGGGTCCCCACGCATTCATTGAAAAACTGAGAAATTAAAATGAAAAATTTTGAAAACTTAAAATTAAAAAAAAATTAAATTAAAAAGCCATGGAAATTTGTATCATTTTACTTAACTAAGGTTGCAGTCAATTTATTTGTATTGATTTGGCTATACTGTGACTTCCTGGACTTTTGGTATTTGTAAAAATAATGACAGACTGATGGGCAGATTTATATTATAGAGCCTGCTCTTGATGGCATACAAAGCCTTCTCGTTTAAGGAATTCACTGCCAGGTTAAAGTTCCCTGGCACACACTGTCAGGTATGTGTAGCTGGTGGTGTGCTGAACAGTGGTGTTATCATGAGTGAAGTGGTACTGGCTTTCTTCTGTAATATCACGTCTTGTTCATGTTGTCAGAGCCCAAGTCTGACCGTACTGACAATGCCAGATTCTGCTGCATCCCCCACTCTTTGGGGAACAGCAGGACCAGGTCATCTGCACAGAGCAGGAATTTTATTTCAGCGTCATTGAGAGTGAGGCCAGGGGCTGCAGACTCCTCTATAACTGTGGCCAGCTCGTTTATGAAGATTTTGAACAGTGTTGGGCCCTGCCTCATTCCACACCCCCGTGTGAAGAATTTCGTTCTTTCTTTACCAAATTTCCACACATGACTAATTTTCTCAATATATTAACTCTATGATGTATACTTTTCTCCTTACACCGCTATGAAGAAGTTTAAGAAATAATATGATATGCCAAATTGAATCAAATGCTTCTTAAAAATACAGGAAAGTATCTTTTCTCTATTAGTTGGATGGTTGTAATTGTTTATTAATGTGTGTGATCTATGTTCGAAGGTGCGGTATTTTGGAAGAAAGAAGGAAAACTGAGTGTTTGGTAAGGAAGGCCAGTGTGTGGGTGCTACTGATACTGCAGGACATTTTCCCTAGACGTGTTCTTTTTGTATCCTTTCCTGGTTTGGCAAACTGAATAGATAGATTTGCACTTTCCTATTACTAAAACCTAAAAAAAAAAAAAATTTAAATAAATAAATAATAAATAAAAATTATTCAATGCAGTATCAGGACTTTCCAGAAGATGGCAATAAAACATCAAATAATAATTTTAAAATCTTAAGAATTCCTGTTTTTTCAAATATTGTAAACACATCACAAGGGGGGGGACTAAGAAATAACAATTAATATACGGGTTTTATGTGACATGAATATGATTTATAGAATGAATTAAGATCAATTTGATCAATTTATGCAGTTGATATTGACTGGTATTAAACACGTGTTTAAGAGTAACCGAGGCCAACTTCTCATATTACATAATAATAACAATAACGACATCTAAACTGTATTCAGCCATTAAACATTTCATAATGACACAGTATGACCACGTTTCATGATGAAAAATCATTGAGACGGAAAGCTCGTACATTATTTAACCAATGCTTTGGAATATAGTAACCGTCGTTGAGATCAAATAATTTTCGTTTTTAGAAGAGCTTTAACTGAAATGTTAGACTGTGTTGAAACTTTCGGAAAGTTCACCGGTGGAAGATGGATTACAGTTATCCAGCTCGGATGGAGACTGCAGGTTCCGTGTGTGTCCTGTCCTCGGTGTACCTACTTCACGCTCGGTGTCTGTGTATGCATCGAACTTGAGTGGTTACGGCAAATAAATGAGAGATATTTTAGGGTAAGGTATATAAATTGTGATCTGGCTTTTTCTCATTCTCTTTAAATGCTGAAGTAAGAACATGTCGATAGGTGGCACGATTTACCTATGATTAATATTCCAACGAATTCTGTTATAATGCCTATGCAAATACATTATATTTAATCTAATAAATTGAACATGGTGCACTGGGGGTAATATCATTACAAAGTTGGCAATTTAACCTGACATATATGTGTATATGTATGTGTGTGTGTGTGTGTGTGTGTGTGTGTGTGTGTGTGTGTGTGTGTGTGTGTGTGTGTGTGTGT
>JAOYSI010001974.1:1788-11792 GCA_025775065.1 Hiodon alosoides | reverse complement strand
GGCAATGCTCTCAGTTGTCCATCCCTAGTTTAGATAGTTCTTGTCTGAACTCATGTAGCTCATCGATCTTCCCATCCAAAACGTCCATGAACTTCTTCAGCTCGACCTTCAGGTGACCTTGCTTGTGGTTGCTGTCCTCTATGTCAGCCTCCAGCACGCCAGTTTTCTCCTCGAGGTCTTTGTTCTTCGTTTCAGCCACCTAGCAATAAGAGACATGCAGCATCTTAGGACCAATGGGAATGTTTGGAGATATTCAACCGATACACTGAAGTCACATGATAAATTCCCGATGAATCTTCACAACAAAGGCTTCGTTCGGAGAAAGGGACACAATTGCCATCTGCAGACCTGGACTTGAGGCTACGTGCGTCAGTAGCACTGCCATAAGAGGCAAGCAAAATATTTCTATACTTGTATTACGACAACTGTCCCCAGAAACCGGACCCACCTAATAGCAAGGCCACCTTTAAATAGCCGCGTCAGGAGCAGCTGGTTTGCCAATCTCCGTTTGCATTTTAATGAAAAAATATTCAGTGCATGTCATCATTTACTTGTTCCGTCTTCGTGGGTACAGTATGCATTCCAGCTCTAATTAAAGCATTTTCCAATGGAAGGATGACAAGCAATAACCACAAACTGTCCCAAGTGCAGTCAGATTCACACGCTGGATGATGAATAATTCTGTTTTGCATTGGAATGTCATGTAACGGATTCTCACGCTGTCAAGGGGTGACAGAGGACAGAAATTCTCGCTAGATTTAATTTGAAGCACTCAAAACGGTAACGCCATCATGTTTGGTCTGAAAGCTGGGCAACTGTAACCATCACGCCACGAGAAATAGACGGCAACGTGTCACTCAATGAAACAAGGCAGTCATGTACTGTGCTCTCCCACTTAGCCTGTTAATGCATAAAAGTATGCCAACGTATGCTGTGGTCACAGTATATTCGACAGAACTTCTCAAAATGAATGTCCTACTTCGGTGAAAACTTATAATAAAAAAAAAACTATTACAACAAATTCATTAACATTGTGCAGGCAAAACAATAATTCCATAACCAACAACCACAATGTGAAGGCATTCAACATAAAGACGTTACTCTACTGCTTGGAATACCAAATACTATAATCGGTCCAAAAAGAATTAGCAGAAGAGAGAAATGGCCTGAGCATATGAATGAATACACCTTCTAAAGATTACCATAAAGGCACTTAGCAGATGCATCTGCGCATCTTCACAGGAGTGATAAACTATCTGTGTCTCTTAGGCTTATGAGGATTGCCCATGTATGCAATATCCTCCAACATGAGTGTATAATTGTCCCGTGATACATGGGCCGTCTCGTATGAATGAAACCAGAGGGAATTACTTAGGGAGAAAAACGGAGAAGGGAAATTCATTCCTACGAGGCGTTTGACAGGTCAGCCAATTTGACCGTTGCACATTGTGTCCAGAAAATAACCACCCTAATAAACAGGTGTCATCCAGCGCCGCGTTTTTCCATTGGTGGGAGGAGCGGACAGATCCTCCAGACTGGTGTGCTGCGTACCTGCAGTTTCTGGGTGAGATTTTCGCATTCCTCCACGAGTTTTGGGATTATCTCGGCTTGTTTCCTCAGGTTCTCTAGCTCCTGTAACACACAAGATGACGCCATGCATGCAGCAGGTTGGCTTTGCACCGAATATAGATGTAGACATGCAAGATCATCAACAGAAACGATTATATTTAAGGAAAAGTAGGAAACAGTCGACAACCCGCATTATTTTACATGCTACTTCGTAATGAAATTAGTAGTTAGCCTCTGCTAACAGATAAAATCATGTATGCAGCAAGGTAAAGGCCGAAATAATAAAATAAAATAACAGAATGAGTCAGTATAGCAAAATGCCAAAACAGGCCCTCAAGTGGGCCCAGCCAAGGGGTGAGAGCAGACCAATCTCCCAAGACACGGCATGGACCCTGGGATAGGGCTCCTACGTTTCACAGGTTATGAATCAGAGCGTGACGAAGCTGGGCTCACAGCTTCCGCCCGTTCCTAAAACTGCCGCAGCTAATAAACTGCCCATGAGCTCTGCGGAGACCCGGTTAAACTTTTAAAGCAATTCTGATTTTCACGCAAATGTTACCATCCGAGTATACAGTGGGTGCGTAATTTGGGGTATGGGGGGAAGTTTCTGGCGAAAAGGCAGAGGGTGTGCACAGGCCGTTTGGCAGCTCTTTACTTGGTAACAGTTAATGACAAGAGAGGCAGAGACTTGTAATCCGGACAAAGCAGCAGAGAGACATGACAGACACCAAGCTGTGAGCGAGACTGCAGACTCTCACCATCTCAACGCCACGCGAAATAACCGCCAGGAGTTGTAGAGGGAAATTCGCCCATATTCCACCATAAAATAAATAAATAAAAATGTGAAAGCCAGAGCAAAACTCGGTGCCAGAGAAACGGTTGTCTCTGGGCAAATACACTATTTAGTCATTTTTAATGAGCGCAAGTCAAAATAAAACTCTGCGATGTACCAGATTATAATTAAGGCCAACAGCAACACTGGAACCAAGATGCCAGGAGTAATCTTGTTCTTAATTATTTATGGCTAAGTGGGTCTCAAACACTAAAATTATCACATGAAACACGTTCAACTCTAGTCCAACACAAGCAAGACATTTAAACACTTGGAAACGCGCATGTCAGAAGATGGCAAGCTTGGTTGTTAGTGTATGCATTCCGCATACAGGCTATTGGCTTCTGCACATTGCCAATCATGTATATTATTGCATCACAACAATTTAAACTATATACAGTATATTACAAGGAAGAAGTTACATGCATTTATTACCAGCATTGCAGCAAAGTGGACAGCTGTCTGAACAATTACACTAATACAGACCCGAAAATCTGAATTAAGCACACTATTAAAATGAGATAAGGTTCCTCCAGTCAGAATCTTGGAGGCAAATGGCTTCCTGTGGGACAGGCAGAGCTGTATAACTGCACCACAGCTGCCCGCGGACGGCTAATTGACTGCTCCTGTGAGCATTACCGTAGAGACGAAGCATGCTGGTGACAGCTCCAGGCCCAACGTCACCCCCTCCGCTCTTAAATGCAGCGTCAGCCCACCTGGGCAGGCACACGGGGCTGTGTGGACCGGGCCAGGCCGCGGAACCAGTCGGTTTTACCTGCTCTTTCTCCTGAAGCTCAGACTCCAGCTCTTTGACTCGCGCGGTCAGCTGCACGTTTCGTCCCCTCTGCTGCTCGACCTCATTGCATAGCACTTCCAGCACTGCGATCTGCAGTCAGGGGGAGAGAACATTATTAAAAGGATCCCTGTTGTCACATTACAAATAAAAGGTCACTGGGTCTTGAGAGTGAGTACTCTAGCGCCGCAGGCTAGCAAGGAGTTTGATATAAAAGGAACAGAGCTTTGCTCAAAGAACAAAATGCACTCATTTTTTGAATCCCTAAAATACAAAATACCAAAGACACCGTCTTATAAAAGTTGAGCCAAGCACCCCACACTTTTTTTTATTGCCTTCTTAGTATTTATAGCAATACACACAATGTATATTTCACATTACATGAAAGTGTTGGCAGGGGTCCCAGATATCTCCCTTGAACTGTAAATGAAGAGTACCTGATGGACAGCTAGCGCAGACACACCGGAGCCCTCTGTATGAATTTGTTTTTGGTTCAGTCGGAGGCCCAGATTACGGAGAGATGCACGCTCGTTCTTTGACGACATGCACAGCGTTGCCGTTACGCCCACGCTCCTTCCCAGCGACTGACCTTCTCCCTGAGTTGGTCGCTCTCCTCCTTGCACAGGGCAACCTGCTTTTTCCACGTCTCCACATTGGCCGCCGACTCCTGCAGGGCATCAACCAGCCGGGCGTTGCTGTCTCTCAGGGTCTGCAGCTCCGTCTCCCACTTCTTGGCATTGGTGTGGCTAAGCGGAGAGAATCCAGGTGACAAGCTCGTTGAAATTACAAGTGTTTCAACTGGAAGTTAATTAAACCACGCTTAACTGAGTGCAATCTTTAATTCCAGCCCCCAATAATCTGAACATTTTTACCACAATTGGCTAGGTTTTGAAAAAAAATGAAGCATGAATTTAGCTATTCCAGACTGGGGAGCAATATGATTGGCAATTCAAAACTGCCAAAACAGTTTTTTTAACTAAGCATTGACTTAATCCGTTATAAATTCTAACTTTGTCCAGAAGAATGGGCAAAAACTCTTAAACTCTAGACTTAAAGAGATCCCTCCAAAAGATGCTTCCACCTATGTGATGACTTTATTGGTGTGGGAATACTCAGCCAAGCGACATATTTACACGTCTATTTAAGTGTTAGCCAACGTTTAACTTCTGTCATCCCTGAAAGGGTTGATGTGTTGACGTGCACGCCTGCAGCCTTGTGCTGCGATGTCACACTGGAGACGAAAACGGAGATGAGTCACCCTTGCTCCACGGCAGTCTTTAATCGGTCGTTCTCGCTCTGCAGCACCGCATCCGCCGGCCCCACGTGAGAGATCTTCTCGTCATCGGTACCGTTGAGGCTGGCGGGCTGCACGGAAGTGGGGGTTTCACAGCCCGATTCCTGATCGACACGGAGACAGGGTAAACAACGGAGACAGACCCACAGAAACGCCAATTAGAGAGTGCACTCGAAACACAAATGCCAATTGATTTGGTTTGGGCACCCCTCCTCCCTCCCTTCAGTGCCAGTCTCACCACATGCTCGGTCTCAATTTTACAGGAAAACCCTGACATCTCTGCTTCTCGCCGGTGGGGAGGGTTTCAGACTTCCAATACAAGGCCTGGTCGCATTTCTAAGGGTTCTAAGGGTTTACGGTTGACATTTAAAAAAAAAAAACTTTAACACTTTATTTCCACTGGGACCAATTAAAAAAAAAAAAAATCTATTTTATGTAGCTTTAGATGGCAATACTAGGATGGCGGTTAATTCTGCAGAAGACATTGGAGCACAGAGGATTGTAAAATAACTAACAAATGGTACCAAACACATAGATCATTTTTAACCTCAATCCAAACGGACCAAGGCTAAACTTTTAATGGGTTATTGAAAGGCATCCAGTTTTGTGCGCGCAAACTGGTCTGGTGGCATCGTCGACACCAAAGAGCTCGTCTAGCTGCGCCCTGCTCCACATCCTCTACTGATTCTCCACTCTATTTTCAGCCGTGGGAGATAATCCCGCAGACCAGCTTTCGCTGTGCGATATATAATCTTTGAATCTGCTCTACTTCTTTACGACCGTAAGTGATCCTTCGGTGGCTGTGAAAGATCCATTCCTGAGCTGGTGTGTTTATGGAAACGGGACAGCTGGACCCCAAGGCCAGGTTCAAGCAGGAGAAGCCCTGACACACGGAGGAAGTGTCGGTGGGCGAGATTGAAACCACGTTCAGTTTAAAGGATCCCAATGAGGTTTACCTGAGAATTATAACTAGAGGTTTCTATTTTTTCTTGAGACTTGTCCCTTGCTAGTTTTGCTGCTTCTTTCACTTCCTGGAATTTTTCAGCAAACTGCAAGTTAAAAGAAAAGGAGTTTGGAAATGTGCTCGGTGTCATTTGCCATAAAACAAAAGGATTAACAAATAATGGCAAAATGTAATTACACATTAAATGAAGTTTAGTACACAATTTCCTGGATTCCTACTAACCTTGGCCAGATGCTGTTCAGAGGCGAACCCAAGGCCAAACACGGTGTTTGCCCTGCTGTCAGCCCATTGGCCAAACTTCTGGGATGTCTTGGTGAAGGTCATATTGGGTGTGATTGTGCTGTTAATTATCACCTGATGGAAAGAGGAAAAAAGATTCCTTTAAAAAAGTTAGTTTATGTAGACGTGCTATTCCTGGCCACAGTGCGAGTAGATCCTAAGCTACTCAGAGCAGGGCAGTGGTAACGGTCGTTCTACCAACAGCCCAAATTGCCTTTCTTCTAAATCATCGCACTACCGATCATATTTACGCCCTACACACCCTTATAAACAGGCCCATCAAAAAGGAACGAGCAAATTATATACATGTTTTGTCTATTTAAAATAAAACCCATTCCAATTCCAAGGACTGTACTGTAGACTGCAGGTTGACTTCAGGTTTAAGATGTGAGCACAAGCACTGCACCACATTTTGAATACACTGCGATTATGCATACCCATATATTTATTTTTAGTATTCATTTAATCTTGTTAGTTCAGCATACGTTTTTATTTATGCATCGTTTTAGCGACAAGGTAACCTTACGGTCATTCCAATAACCCGCATTTGAGTAGAGAACTGCAGATAATTCAAATTCAGACTTAAATGACAAAAAAAAAAAATCCAACGCTAAAAAATAAAATAAATAACCTGCAATAATTAACTCGCAGGTATGCAGATGTTTCAGACAAACCGTGCTTTGCAGAAATTTACATAAGAACACATTCAGGCCAAAGTGCTTAAAATTTACTTCTGGTCGTGATTTCCATGACAATTTCCATGACAAAGAGCATTAGAAAGCTTGAAAGAATTTTCCCTCCTGCATAGAATAAGATTCTTTTCTTCTTGGATTAGTTTTAAACCAAGCTTATTTTATTGTTCATCTATATTTCTATGGTTAGGGTAGGATTTATATCACCCTACTATAGAATTGTAGGATTTCTACAAATTCTAATACAGTGATTTATTTAATCTTTCGTTTGGCTTAAAGAAATGTCTTACCACCTCCTGGGTGTCTGGGTTCAGGTGTGGGATGTGTACAAGGACACTGAACTTTACAGGCATAAGCAACCAAAGCCCACAAGCTTTTTTAGTTATCCAACAAATAAACAGGAATGATCAAGTTGCCCCCCCCCCTTCTCTCGTGGCAACATAATTGGAGTCATAACTGAGCTATAAAAAATCCCACAGTCACACATTTTGTCTCCATTCTCTCTCTCCCTCAACTGAAACGCTTCTCATTCACCTACAAACTCAGGAGTGCAGGGGAGTGTTCAGTGTTGAACAGACAGGCACAATCAAAATGCTCTGATGACCAGCTGAGTACACATTGTCCTAAATATAAACAATAGCCGAGGGGGGGGGGGGGGAGAGGTTAATAAGAGACTATATTATTATACAACATACAGTCCCCCACAATGCAATATTAATGCCCATAAACCTCACAGTAAACAAAGTCTTGTGGTAATGCTGTAAAGCTAGACCGAATGATGCATCAAGGCCCAGAATCAGCTGATGATGCGTCCAACTAAAAGTACTTCTGAATTTTCTCCAAAGATTTACATCAAAACGATGTTCCACCAAGCTAAAATTAAAATGTGAATCGATGAGACATTTAGCATACCGCAAAACATCAAGTAGACAATTTTAGAAAAATCCCATTTTCAAAGGAAAAGGAAAAGCGCAACGTTCCATTTTAAACGTCAGGCTTGTGATGATTATCAGGGAGGAACCACTCATTTTTACTTCACAATGAGTAACATCTGACCATTAGCGATGAAACTGAATTAAAGACGCAGGTTCTCTTTGGATGAGTGACGCCTCAGTCGTAACTGCAGAGGATCTAGACGCAAAAGCTTAGCCGGCAGCAACGGCGCTCGACAATGGACATTCAAGTCAATTAGGCCTGCACAGACAATAAAAGATTCAAAACATACGGAGAAGCTAGTGTGCCACGAATTTCCAAACTTCTGGATGTGGCACGCAAGCCCATAGCCCCGAAGGAGCATCATAAATCGCACTTTGATGACATCACCGGGCGATCTTGTTTGGTTAAGGTCACGACAGGTGGGACTGGCAGCATCCAGGCTGTAATTGGATAATCAGGAGCGCAGGCCGAGATTCCCAGGCCTAATCCACTTTGCACCAGCGAAACCATCAGAGCTCCTACAACGCGATCCTCTCTCGTGACAGACTCCCAAGTCTCTCGGCCCTCTCCACAAAAGCTGTAGCGTTCGCCGCAGGAGGTGCAGAGACGAAACCCGTCTCGGTTTCCCCCGTGCCGCTCCTTCTGACAGGAAGTCCGGAACACGGGTGTGGAATTTTCTCCCCTTGAGCCCGTTTCCGTTTGGCATTCCCAGAAAATAAATCACAACGAGACTGGCCACCGTCTGAAGTTTACATCGTCCCAGCAGGCCTAGCCGCCCAATGGCGGACACTTCGCAAAGGCCTTAAGTTCCAGCATTTACAGAGAAAAAAATCAGGCCGTCTGCACCTCATGAATAAATCAACGTCAGTGATGGCAAAACAAACTGGCAGACAGCGGGAGACAAACCAGCTCACAAATCCACAAGGTGAAGCACAAAACGAATGCGAACAGTCAGTTTTAGGGTTCTAGTCCTTCCAGCATGACGGGTCGCTGATCCTGACGCATTTTACAACATGGAACGCTAATGGGGATACACACACACACCTCTATAAACTGTGTGCATAAACACACACCAATGTGTATACAGAATTACTTACATACACTACTTAGGAATAAATACATTTGGTATAGAAATGGGGCTCTCAGGGTCAATGGGCCATTGTTAATGTTATAAACGTGAAGTTATTGGACTTCCAGTCATTGCAGATTAAAGGATCAGCTTCAGCACACAGACAGACCATGGCCAGCGGTGTATAAAAGTCCAGTGTCCGCAGGCACAGAGGTCAGCTTCAACAAGACCGGCCAGCCTGATCAGACACAGGATCCTCAGCCTCCCTGAGTTGGTAGTGCCTGTTGGCCACAAGGTCAGCTGCAATAGCAGAGGACTAAAATACCTGGGATAGAGGGGATAATAGTGCATTTGTTTCAGGAATATCGCCTACCCTTCTGTCCCGTCAATCAGGCAGAGGGCAAGACAAACTGCGTAAAGTAAAGTGAAAGGAGCACCTTGCTTAACAAGGTTGCTGCCATTGATCGTGTTGAGAGCTACACCAAACAGGGACAAAAGCCACGCTGGAAAATTACAAGCCACGCTCACAAGCTTGAGGACATGTCTGGGCCAGACCTGAACCACAGCCAAGCTGTGGGGACACACTAATAGCCAGGACCCCCTCTGTGTGGTTTGGCCGATTAGGAGGTTCCTGTAATTAATAGTAGAGTGCCAGAAAAACTGTTTGGTGGCCGGGCTAAGAAGCCGTAATTCTTTTTCTTTTTCCAAGGGTTCGCTCTCTACTAGCTAAAAGAATTGCAAAAAAATAGGCCTAAAACCTCCCTCCTGGACGAGGCAAGCCCTACTGTTTGGAAGAATATAAACTAAAAAATAGCTGCAAGGCGTTTAATAATTGTGTAGCTAAACCAACGCGAGCAGCGTCTGTTTTTCCCGGCACAAAGAAGGGCATAAACTCTAAGGGATACACTTTGGTAAAACAATATCAGAAACACTGAGCCAAATGACATTAGAACAGAACGAAACCATGACAGACGTTTGGGGAAGGTTAGACAGAGAGTTCTCTCTGCTCCCCCCCAGTTCAGTGGTGGCGAGGTATGGGCCAGAGAACTGAAGCACAAACAGGTGTTCCCAGGCAATTTCTGCAGGAGAAAATGCGAGTGGAGACTGTGGGCATGCAGGCAGCTGTCCAAAGCCTGGAGGATTACATGCCTAGTGAGGGGGCTGTTTTTGGCTGCCAGCAAAGTCCTTCCCCCACAGCCTCTCCTGCTGGACAGAGTGATCCCCAAACTAAAATGAGCTAATTACATACACTCAATGGGTCAGTCGCATCAAATTCTGGTACTTAAATTGAAAGCCATTGTTCAGATCATACAGTTGAAATAATCCAGGTTTGTTTGCATTGTAAAACCACTGTATGTCAAGTTAACATGGAAATGTGCCTCTTGCGCACACACAACAAGGAAGATTACAAAACAAGAAGCAGAAACATTTCTTGATTGATTATGATCACACACAAAAAACAAAAAATAAATTCTAAGAGTTCTAAAATAATAAATATGCTAATCAAATAATTGCGTCTACTTAATCCAGCTTGTCAAGATACAACATGCCTAATGCTGGAATATCAATATACACC
>JAOYSI010001973.1:0-41941 GCA_025775065.1 Hiodon alosoides | reverse complement strand
TGCAGCTGATCCAAAACCAGAGCATAATCAAACTGAGCAACAGTACGATCGACCCCTGAATCCACAAACAACTGCAGACACCAGTTGGAAGTCTTTTGGTCATGGAAAAAAAAACACACAGCCCAATTATATTGTATTTTTTTACTCTTTTGACACGTTTGTACTTTTTATTATTGTTTTAATTGCTTTATATTTTTCAATATTTTCCCCTGGGATATAAACAAAATTTTCCTTTGTTGTGAACACGCTTCTCCATTGTGATCAACGCTGTTTATAGTGTGGCTTGTGGGGTCGCACTTTATTTTAACCAACTTTTTTTTCTCACCTAGTTAGCCTATTTCATCTGTCTCGTCAGCCGTTTTTGCTCACACATTTTTACCGACAGAGTTATATATCAGCCGCTGACGATTGTATTCTCTAGAGGGGGAAAAAAACATCTCTCCTGTGAGATGATAAAGTAGGTCGATGGAGAACAATCTTCAAGCTAATTAGGAAGAGAGGTGACTGTCCGTTGTTTTTCTATTTATCTGCTTTGCGTGTAAATTCACTGCAGCGTTTTTTTTAAACACAGTGAACGTGTTTGTTAAAAAAAACCTGTTTCCCACATAATGTAACGCTCTTCCGCCCCTGGTTTTTGTAACGGAGGCCCTGTTTAATCTCCCCCTCTCGCCGTGCTGCAGGGCGCCCTGCCATTCGACGATGACAACCTGAGGAACCTGCTGGAAAAGGTCAAGCTGGGCGTGTTCCACATGCCCCACTTCATCCCGCCGGATTGCCAGAACCTGCTCCGCGGGATGATCGAGGTGGACGCCACCAAGCGGCTAAAGGTCAGTCAGGCCCTGGAATGGGCACTTCCTGCTATCGGTTGGTGCGTTGAATTGTAGCTTAGACAGAGTTTTGAACACCCTCGTTAAGCACCAGTCATTAAGTACCAGAGGTTGACATCCAGTTGGGTGTGAAGCTCTAGGTATGAATAGCAAACGATTGAGAATGGCACGGCGTTCCTGGAAACGGCGACTCAGAGTACTAACTTTTCAGTTTCTACATTCACCCAGGAGTCTGTATCCCCGAAGCAAACACTAATATCACATTATTTTCCTGCCTGGGATACCCATTATCCACCATGCTTAGTCGAGTGTGACGAGAGAGAGAAACCCAGCTGCCCAGGGCTCTAGAGTTCTGAAAGTCGAGGAGATCGCTGTGCTGCGATAGTGTTTTAAAGGAAATGTTAGGGAAGAAGCAAGCTCTAAGTGAATTACTGTATTATGGACTGGGGCCCAAGGGCTGGTGGCTGACAGAACTCAAAGTCGCATGCTGTGAGAGGCAGTTTTATAGTGAGACCCGCACTATGTCTTCTTCCCTTTAACGAGACGCTTGTTATTTCGGTAGGGTTGCTATTTCGTTTGGACCACTCTGCTTTTGAAATCCCACAGAACTGAGGTTAAACTGGGAACAAATGCGTGCGTTTGAGCTCAGTCCACTCCCCTGGCGCTGTGTCTCTGTCCTGTGTCTGACGGCTGCGGAGGACCCAGCAGGAAGAGTTCCCTTCGCCTTCTGCTCTCTTGTGTCGGCCGCACTTTGCCTTCCGACCGGCTGCCCCGATCCCCCGCCCGGCAGGCTGTGTGCATGCCCTATCAGGTGTACTCACGTTGTTGTGGGGCGGGGCCATTTCCCCAGCTCCGCCTCCTGCTTTCTGCCGCTGTTGCACTGAAGAAGGTCGACTGTTATGGCGTGCGTTTTTAACAGAGTGGTCCCTACTGCTTGGGATGGGAGAGTCTGGTTCAGATAGGCATTGGCTTTAGGGCCTGCTGCAGTAATCCAATTGAGTCTGTTTATTCAGAGGCGATTTCAGCAAGCCTTTCCCAATCAGTCACCTCTATTGTCAGCTCTCCCCTGTGCAGAAGGTGACAGACTCATTAAGATTATAATAATAAAGTTTTACGGAGCAATTTTAAATTTCCAGCATTGTTGGAATGGATGTTTGTTTCTTTCTTCACCGAGGCCAAAACTGTGTATCTGTAATATTTATTAACTCATTACATATTCTTAGACATAAAACCAACAGAATTAATGCAATTTTGTACAAATTGAACATTGAAGACGAGGATTAAGGCGGATTTGATTCACGACCGAAATCGGGTAAACAGTTTCCTTGGCTGAGGGGCCTCGCCACCCACTACTGTTTTCTATGTATCACGGGTAAAAGTGGTTACAGATCACCAGATCACCAGTCGCTCGTGAACAAAGCAGTCGTGAAGAATTGTTAGGAATGCAAAGCTGTGTTAAATAAGCCCCAGAAGTGAAGGGAGGGGCGCCTTGGAATGGGCCCTTGGCTCAGCCATGCCTCATGCCAGCCCCCCCCCCCCCCTTAAATTCTGGAACTTTGCTTCGACTTGATGGTCGCCCCTAGGAGGTTTTTAAGGAAGCTTAGCGTCAGGCAGGCAGCTCGGGGGAACCAGTCCCCAAGTTGAAATAAAGGCTCCAGGAGCAGCTCTGTGATTCTCATAGGAATTCAAATCCCCCCCCGTCGCCACACACAGCCCACCCCTCACCCTCACAGTCACACAGACTGACAGCCGGCTCAGCGCCTCACACGGCTCAGCGCCTCATCCTTGTCTTTTGGAAAATCAGCTGTTTGTACACAGCACAAGAGCACACAGCAAAGGAAGGTCCAGCCCCACCAGGCCTTTCAGTTATTCTCCTTTTTCCTTAAAGCGCGTCAGGCAAATACAAGCAATTTAACGTGGTTGCAGTTCATAAATCCAAATCAGTGCTGAAAAAATCGTTTTTTCAGTGTTTTCAGTCCATATTACTCGGAACTCGAACAGGACTGGTCTCTCGCCTCGAACCCGAAGTTAAATAGCTCATGAAGAGGAGGGTTGCGCCCTCAGCCTGGAAATCAGACAGCGTGTGATAGAGGAACATGGTGCCTGTTCACTGACTGAGTCGCCCGTGGGTCGATAGAGACTTATCGCTGCGTTCTCTCTTGCACACGTATACGTCTGCGTGCATGGTCCATGAATGCGGACGTGCGGCCCGAAGGCGGGGTGTAGAGCCATCTGTCAGAATTACCCGGTTTGTCGGGGCAGTTCCGACGAGCCAAGGCGGTAATTGAGCTAATATATATTCTGTCTCCACCAGCAGAGGAGCCCTTGTAATGTTATTATCTCCTCATCCTAACAACAATAGTGCGTGCGCCGTCCTCCGCCACAAGGAGCCATGGCGATGTCCTATTCTGGAGAGGTGTCTTTCTCAGGAACTTTAATACCCCTCGGTCGCCTAACCCCCATTCTATTAGAGGGCCGTCACGGGAGGGGCGGTGGTATTTCTGCACGGCGTCAGGACTCGCTGCACTGGGAGCGTTGTGTAAATCCAGTTTCCATCGATCCGCCCAATCGACCGCGTTCCTCCACAGCGCCCCCCCGCTCGAGGCTTGGGGGGCTGCTACCTTGTTCACTAGGCGCCAGGTGAAGAAAGGCTGAAGAACACCCCCCCCCCCCTCCCCCATCAAATATGCAGGAGACATTAGACGTCCAGTTGTGTGCTCTGTACTGGTGGGACCCATTGAAGTTGAGTGATTGCTGGCGGTGTCTATAAGTCTGTGGCCGTTTAATGTACCATCTCCCGTCTGGTATCATTAATGTCTATTATTCCAGGTCCCAAATGCTAAAATAGTTAGACATTCTGAGTATCTGGTAATCAATAGTAGCGCTCTAACTTGTTAGTCGATCTTTCTGTATATTCTTGTCTCTGTCCTATTTGTTCATTTTCCGATTATGATGTGTACAGGCGTCTCAAAATGTCACATAGTGCATTTTAAGTGACACTCAAAATATTTGATCAAGGTTTTATTAGTAACCTCCATAGCTGAAATTAGCTGAAATGCTTTTGTTTGAATCCGTTGTGTCTCGGATCTCTTAACGGTAAAACTCTCCGTCTCTTTTTGCTTCACCTCCTCACAGTTGGAACAGATTCAGAAGCACACGTGGTACATGTGAGTATGCTGCCTTCCCCCTTCCCCCACGCGTCGGCTCAGCGGCGAGCGGATGATGAACGGGCTTGGGCCGCGCTCTGCCGGCTGGGGGAGGGTCCTGAGGTGTTCTGCCGTAGCCCCCAGGCAGACGCGGCGCCGAAGGCACATTAGCATGGAGAGCGGGGATCCTGAAGCACGGTGGGGGAGGCGGTGTCCTCGTATGGCTTTCGTCTGGCTGTTAGACGTAGAGACGGGGAGGGGGAACCAGCCAGGGGACCGACACGGAGGCTCGCCATTGTCTGTGCCACAGAGGCGTCTGGAAAAGCGAACCTGTTGGCCTGGCCCGTCTCCAAAGCATCTGCACCATAGACCTGGTGGGAAGATTGTCAGTCACTTTGAATTCAGTGTAAAACTGAGAAGGCCAATCTTTAGGGTATAAATTAGACTTCTATATGTAGAGCTAAATGCATTTTTTACCTCCCTTATGCCAGTTTAAACAACCGTCTTCTAACTGTTCTTCTTTGATGCTGCGGCAGTAAGATATAAAACGTCACTGAGTATCTCGGTTTTCCCCTTTCATTTTGACAGAAATGAAAAATAGAAAATATCTGAGCATTTTCATTCAGGACTTAGTGATGAAGGGGAAAATTGAGCTTGTAAAGACTCTAATGTAGTACCTTATATGGGTTTATTTACACTTCAGCAATATCTACAGGGGCGGAGTCAATTAGACAGTGTAATTTGACAGAAACAGAAATTTGAATCCGTCCATCCATTTTCGAAACCGCTTATTCTGGTGAGGGTCGCGAAGACACCAGAGCCAACCCCGGCAGGCATAGGGCGCAAGGCAGGGATACACCCAGGACAGGACGCCAGGCCATCACTGGGCAGCACACACACACACACACACTCGAACCCGGGACCCCCGGTGCTGTGAGGCAGCAGCACTAACCACCACGCCACTGTGTCGCCCCAATTTGAATCCCTTATCAAAAAAAAAAATACTTAAATGTAGCAAATGGTAACGAGCAGCTTAAAACCGGCACAGAGTTTTCCAGTTGTCCAGTTTTTAAAAACGGTTCTTCATGCAAAAAAAACCTTTAAAAAAACCCCCCGTTTGTACTTTTGTGACTTTGTGCGGTTCCTCCAACCAGAGCTGGCAAGAACGAGCCGGAGCCGGAACAGCCCGTTCCCCGGAAAGTGGCCATCCGCACCCTCCCCTCTGCCGAGGACATTGACCCTGACGTGCTGGACAGTATGCACTCGCTGGGCTGCTTCCGTGACAAGAACAAACTGATGAAGGACCTGCTGTCTGATGAGTGAGTGGAGCGCAGAGAGGCTGGCGCTAGGGTGGGGGAGTGCCGCGCTGTAAATCAATAGTAAAGCCAAGACAGGACATTTAAACACTCCCGGCAAACACCCACACCAAATGATTTTTTAACAGCGACCAATGATAGCTGGTGGCTGTTAACCAGGGGTTGGCATGTAGTCTGTGTTACCAACTGTTCTCTGTACGAATCAAAAGCCATGATGAAAAATGACAGTCTCTATCAATGTTTATATTAGCACCGTTCAAATGGGTCAAACTCGTGTAATGAAATTCTTAAAATTGGAGCTTTAAATTTCTACTTTAAATTATGAAATAAAGATTCATTGTTATTATGGCAACAAAATACATTGAGTTATATGTATATTAAAAATCGAAAGAAATGAAAATGATTGATCTTCAAAACCAACACAAAAGTGAGAATAGAACAAGTGAGAGTAACACATTAAATGCACAATAAAATAAACCTCCGTTGGCTTCTTACAATTTTAAGAACACACAAAACCAAAACAATCCTGGGAATAATTCATACATTCTAATAGGAATATTTTGACTTTGCCAGCTCAAGTGAAATACACAGTCAGATATTTTCAATTTATGCAAAATGTGTATTCACAAAAATGTTGTTTATGTAAATGTGTTATTGTGTATTTTGAATAATTTAAATACGTCAATTATGTATAGTATGTATATCACCAAATTTTGCTCAATACTCCCTACATTTATTGTATGAAATGTCTTTTAAAAATTTGGAATTGCCAATTATTTTTGGTCTTGGCTCATTGCTTCGACTCCCCCCGCCACACACGGGGAGGGTGAGGAAGTACAACCGGGCTCCTCCAATCCAAGGCCGCCTTTGAGCCACCTGTCTCTTTTCCACACTGCAGGCTGCACAGCCCGCACAAGAGCTTCAGTGATGATTGGAGGAGAGACGCATCCCTCTCGGCGGTACTGCCGGTCTGAAGGAGTCGCTCATTAACGACCCCTGCTGATTTGACCCACCCCTACCCGGGCAGCACTGGGCCAATCGCGCGCTGCCTCTGTGCTCTTCTTGTCACAGCTGGCGAATGACATGAGTTAGATTGGAACTGGTGAACTCTAACTCACAGGGCTCATTGCTTTTACCCACTCATTCCCAGGAGCCTTTGAAACATTACAACTTTAACGCATTACAAGTCCACATTGAAAGTTCCATATATGCTTCAAAACTGAAAACAGTCTCAGGTTGTTTTCATTAACTGCAAACTCAAACCGATGTGTGACTCTCCACATTATCTTTATTTAAAGAAAAAGTTTTACTTTCAGCTTCAGTCGATGATGGCAACTTTTCTGACGCTATGCTAATGCTAGGCTATGCTAAATGAACGCTAGCTATTGCTACGCTATGCTAAATGAACGCTAACTAATGCTCATTCCGGCACGGGGGCCGGTGTGACTCCCTTACATTAACATGACAGTTTTTTTGTTTTCTTCTTCAAGACTCACACAGAGCTCAGACGCTCTGACGAAAGGCCCCTAAGCAGGGTCTTTTTACCAGGAAGGCTGATTTATTGTCTCAAAAGTCGCACGATTAGCATCCCTGCACTCAAATCTGAGCCCCTGGTGTTTGTCTGTGATAGATGGCCTGCGATTGCTTCCCTCAGAGCGCCTATGCATCTGTTATTTATCTCCGCTCTCTGCTCGCATTAAGTGCGGTTGAAATGGTGTGGGAGAACCCGCCAGCTCTACTCCTCTCCCACTGTCCGTTTAGCTGAAATCGCTACGCCCCTCTCAGATGTGTTGTTTTTCTGTTTTCCTCTACGCTAATGATGGGTCTTCCTCCTATAATTTACTTCTTACTGGTGTAAGGATTTGAATGCCGTACTTAGCTTGTAACATTTTATGTGTTTTTCTTGAAATCATGTTTTATTTCAGGTTGCTCCTTATAACCCTGCTTCATCTAGGTTTGAAAAAAGCTCAACCCTTTTGCCCCAGGGCAAGCCTTCCAATCACTGCTCTATAATGTTTATCGAATTTTCCGCCTGGTGTAAAAGCTGGCAGTGGTCACTGCGTGATGACAACGAAGTCTTTTCCAGTCAAAGTCTTCAGTCTTAATTTTCTTTCTTTACTACCCCTTTCATTGTAGTGACAACCAAGAGAAGATGATTTACTTTCTCCTCCTGGACCGCAAAGAGCGATATCCCAGTCAGGAGGACCAAAACCTTCCTCCCCGCAATGAAATCGGTAACGCTTGTCCTTTCGTACGCCGGTACCGCTTGTGTTTAATCTGAGGCCCTAAATCTCTGGTTCCGCTTCTAGAATCCGCTAGAGGATAAATCCGTCGTCTCAAAGGCTGGCCTTAGTAACCCTATATTATCATGTTTTCGAGGACCTGCTGCAGACCCCCCCCCCGCCATCTCTTTCTCTGATGGTTCTTTCCCTCCACTCTCCCCTGCTGTGCAGACCCCCCCAGAAAGCGTGTGGACTCCCCCATGCTGAACCGCCATGGCAAGCGGAGACCCGAGCGCAAGTCCATGGAGGTGCTGAGCGTGACGGACGGCGGCTCCCCGGTACCGGTGCGGCGGGCCATCGACATGGCCCAACATGGGCAGAGGTATGAGTCCACAGCCCAGACCCTCCATGCCAGATCATTAACCCAGACTGCACCATCAAGCCCTGCGCTCTCTGTCTGCACCTTCTATAGGCTGAGAACACGGGAGTGCTGCTGAGGCAATCGCTGTACACATTTTACTTTTATTTTGGTTTTATTTAAGGTTATGCTTCAGCAGCGCTCCGATTAGACTCACCTTGAGGGGTTAAAATGTGAGGATTTTTTTTGTTTTGGCTTTATCGGCATGTCTGTTGACCTGTCCCAGGTATTTCGTCCACATTCTTTTTCTTCCCCCGATCGATTCTTACCAGCGGAGTATACTGCTCTACTAGTAGAGATATCCTGACATGTGCGTTCAGTCAAACTCGGATATGACCCTTAAGCACATCCTGTCAGCGGAATAGACCGTATGTTTAGATTTAGTTTCGGATTTTGAACCGCTAGGCCCCAGCACTCATGACACCATTCCCTTGTTTGTCTCTCCATTTCAGCGACACTTGTTTGATGTTCCTGACGAACCCTTCATTCGTTAAGGGTGATATTATTTCTGCAGCAGCGGCATTTTGGTGTGTCAGAGATGCGATGAACCACAGATGGTTACTCTAAGGGCTAATCTGCAGCTGCTACCCTCTCCGTTTAATATCTTAATGACCATCTCTGACCGAGGCTCCTATGACGGAAAAACTTTTTTTCTACCTGTCAGCTCTTGGGAACCCTGCAGTGTTTTGATTGGACAGTGGCATGGCAGTA
This sequence comes from Hiodon alosoides, assembly GCA_025775065.1. Lineage (NCBI taxonomy): Eukaryota > Metazoa > Chordata > Actinopteri > Hiodontiformes > Hiodontidae > Hiodon > Hiodon alosoides. The sequence continues at coordinate 33,301 of JAOYSI010001973.1, read as the reverse complement.
GTTTGGGAAAAACACATTTGATTTTACTGACGTCCATTTTACAGACACAAAGGAGGTCCCTTTGTAGCACACAGCTGCTGTCTTTTGCATGCATGGAGCTTGCTGATTTTAGGGCCAAAATAAAATGTAAAAATGTCCTAAATATTTGACATGACACGCTGAGCTTTTAGTCTGCTTCGCGCTGGATCTCCCCTTCTTATTTCATCCTCTTTTATCAAGTGGTCGCTGTCTCTGTCTTTCCTTTATTTTCTCTGTCGCTAATCGAAGAGAGATTCCGGCAAGTGTGACAACGTTCCCGGAAATCAAACACAGACCAGCGTTTCTGAAGTCTGAACCTTTGATTTCTTACTTATAATCGGCGTTCTACGATAAAGGGGCCCCCAAATTCATTCAAGCCTTTGATCGATTTTAACGCAGCAGCGGTGTGTGAAGGAATGCGCGTGGGCAATGTTCGTCGAATGAAAGCGTGTGTAATACTAACAGCACAAACACAGGGTACAATTTTTTTGTCAATATTTTTAGAAAACCAATGTGGCCAATTTTATTTAGACCTTTTTTTCCAGACCACAGTATCAATTGTATCCAATATGTATGTGTGTATGTGTATGTGTGTGTGGGTGTGTGTGTGTGCGTGTGACAAAGTTAATAAAAGTGTCTAGAACTGACTTTAATTAAGCTTCCACAGGCGACCTGTGTTTGACTCGTTATGAAAAGAACTCATGCACACACACAAACCTTAGTTAGAGCTCACTGCTATAATTACAATCAGGAAGCCACACAAAAGTGGCAGGAAATGGGCCATTGAACTTTGTCTATTGGCTCTGAACTATTCGGAGATGACTGGAATCATAGGTTACACAGGTTTCAGGTTAAAGCAGGTTGTCACCTGCCCACGAAGTGAAGGCAAGAGAATTATAACAAAGCACGCTTTGTAAGAAGAGTGGACGTGGGAGTGAATCGTGGGAGACAACCTCAAATCAAGGTCAACAATGGGAGAATCCTTGGGACACAATATTTAAAAAAATGATAGATGAACCTGCTTAAATTTCTGTGTGAAACCAGGCTTAATCTTCTTAGAAGAAAATGTTCATGGGAACACACAATGTTCTGGGCTGGCCAAAACATCACATTTCTTCACAACTCAGACCAATAGAAAATAGTGACAACTGAAAACCAAGAAATGTCTGAGTTCTGCCCAGGTGGCATTCACAACCTTGAGTCCTTTAAAGTGGGGCCTTAAACCACATAAAAATAATTTAAAAGGTTTGGGTACATTAACAGGATTCCGTTTTAAGTCATAAGAACTGGTCACTTCGGTTCTGAAGGAAAAAGCTTAAAACATATGGTTGCGGTATGTGCAGTGTTAGGCACATTGAGATTTTACATATTTTAATTTCTGGGTAGATTGGTTCAGTCACTCTTTTTGTTTCAGGTTATGAATGAAGCTGGCGACCACCAACGCCTTTGACAGCTTGCTAAATTGATATTTGATAACATTGATGGCATGGACATGTGAAAGGTCCCTGGTCCCGACTGGCCTTCTCCTCTCTACAGCTTCCCAGTAAAAGCTTTGATACTCTGCGGTGGATACGAGGTATCCCTCCGCTCTGCGGTGGATACGAGGTATCCCTCCGCTCTACGGTGGATACGAGGTTTCTTGAATTGAGAACTTTCAAATGCAAAAGTCATGTCATTGATAGTGTGTTTGAACGCTGTTATTGAAAAATTGTTGTTCAGGCTTTGGTTTGAGAGTTGCCTACAGCTGTTCAAGAAGATGTCATTAAACTAAAATAGACGTTTTTATGTATCATCCTACTACCACAATCTAGTGGATTGTTAAAAATTATCTGCTAACAGTCTATATATCACCCAATACGAAATCTCTCACCCCCAACTCCCGCACACAACTGTTCAAACTCTTCAGCCCACTTTCTGCACGCCGAATGTTCTTTTGCAACTTTAAAATCACACACTTTGATTACGCTGCCACAAGAATGTACAGAGGACGGTTCGGTAGTTACTGTCCTCTCAAGTCCCTCTGATATTCAGATTTGTTTAAGAGAAGATTGCCTTCCAAATTCAGTGATATTGAATTGGCGTGACTATATGGCCGTCTTTGAAGCCGGAAAGACACTACAGGAACAGATTGGATGCAGGAATCTCTGCCCTTTCCGTCTGCCTCCACTCAAACATCAAACACATATCATCGCTCCCCTTCCGCCCTTAAACTTTTGAAGCTGCACATTACGTCCCATGACAGAACAATGGGCCGCTTGTTCATTTCCTTGGTTTTCACCCTTTCTCTCTCCCCGTTTTCCCTTTAAGAACACAGTGGCACACGAGGCCAGCTTATCACTTGTGTCGGTTCAATTTTGTTTTTCAAATCCTATCGTGATTGACCTTATAGAATAGGCTTTGGGTATTTCATGGACCGCCTGAAGCTTAGAAGTAATTATGTGCAGTGAGAGCAAAATAGGAGCTTTTGTTGTGTAGAGAATAAACAAAAGTTAAGCAGCACATTTTGTTTGTTTCCTTTATTCGAAAAAGAGAATGTTTTTGGGTAAAACAGCGTTTTATGTTTATTTTTTTCGTATTTTAGAGAAGTACAATCCAAATATTCCGCCCTATCGACTCTAAACAACCCAAGCCCGTGGGACCCACAGAGATTAACAGACACCACGCAATGAATAATCAAAAGGCTCATTTACAAGAGAGCTGTTTTTTCCAGGACAGCCGACCTCCATGGCCGGTCCCATGGACCTCCTCTATTGAGTGCTCCATATTGACAGCGTCTAAACAGAAATGTATCCACTGAGACCAGGACAGGACAGGAGTGCAGAGCTATCCAGTGTGTTGGACAAAGCTATTGTTTTGCAGCCATGAAGCCAGTGGGCAGCAAACAAATCGAGATGCATAATGTTATGGTAGAACACGGGACCTTCCTGTGCCTGTTCCATAATGTTATGGTAGAACACAGGACCTTCTTTGCCTATTCCATAATGTTCTGGTAGAACACAGGACCTTCCTGTGCCTGTTCCATAATGTTATGGTAGAACACCGGACCTTCTTTGCCTATTCCATAATGTTCTGGTAGAACACAGGACCTTCCTGTGCCTGTTCATAATGTTATGGTAGAACACAGGACCTTCTTTGCCTGTTCCATAATGGTATGGTTGAACACGGGACCTTCCTGTGCCTGTTCCATAATGTTATGGTAGAACACAGGACCTTCCTGTACCTGTTCCATAATGGTATGGTAGAACACGGGACCTTCATCTGCCTGTTCCATATTGTTATGGTAGAACATGGGACCTTCCTTTGCCTATTCCATAATGTTATAATAGAACACGGGACCTTCCTGTGCCTGTTCCATAATGGTATGGTAGAAGTGGATAGGTTTTGCAATATGAAGTCTCGGTATGATGTTCGGTATTTTCTATTATCTTTGGATATAAATGGGCAGAGCTTTTTAACATTGTTTCTTGTCCCAACCACATCTCACTTGATCCTGTAAAATTTTTTAAAACATTTAAATACTGAAGAACCAAAGCATTACTACAAAATGGAAGCAATCAAAGTCCCTACTGGACCTTTTTCTACATCTTGGGCCTGCGATGGCACAGAACCCAAATCCATTTCATGAGATAAAGGGCTTTTAGTCCATGCCCAAGCGTGTTATCAATTCTGGACGACACTTTTACTGAAAGATGTCCTGCATCTTTATTCTGCTCTTGATGGATGGGATAGGTTTTCAGTTTTAATCCCTCTCCAAGGCCCCTCTTTAAGTTTTGCACATTGATGGCTATTATTTAAATTTGAATTTATTTTATACATTGCATGCATCTGTGTGTGTGTTTGTGTGTGTGTGTGTGTGTGTGTGTGTTTGAGCGTGTGTGTGTTTGAGCGTGTGTGAGTGTCTGAGCGTGTGTGAGTGCCCATTTTGACATGCGTTTGTGTCAATTCAAAGAAGACAAATAACCATATAATTCGCCTCCAGCCAACTGCAACATCTTTCCCGTTGACAGTGAGTTTTCTTTAGAATGCATGTGGATTTAGATGTGATCTCGCTGAATGCTTTCATGTTCTAACACCACGGCACCGTGCGTCGGGCATCAAACGCAGTGCATAGCAGTCACGTGTTGCCGCATGACATTTAGTTGATGTGCTTCCGTGATAGAAATTTCACAGCAGTTTACACTTTTGTTATTCGTTTTCCAATGTTGGCACAAACTAACGCAAGAAGGGTCACACCAGCAACAGAAAAACCAGAATAGTGCAGGAAAACTTCAATGCCATCCACATTCTGTCTTTGTTTAAAGCTGAGCTATGTTAGTTTACAGTTCCAATCTTACTTTCATCAGAGAAATTGAACTTTAATTTAATTTACCTAATAATTAACTTTAAATCCATAGAGTGAGTCTGATGAGGAATGGGAGTTGGATGAAAAAAAAAACAATTATCGGTAACAAAAAGCAAATTTAAGCGTTTTTTTTTTTTTTTTTTTGACAAAATAGAAAAGAAGCTCTTGGATCTTGCAGAAATGTCCTTTTTTAGGCACACAGGAGTCAGTATGTCTTGGTCGTGTTTATGTTAGCGTGATGTTAGCCAAACCGTGCATTTGGTCTAACAAAAAATATATGGTTTATCCTAGAGACGCCTGCTCTCAGCCCAGACTAGTCGAGCCAAGAGAGACTGTAACAGATTAGCTCAGGAAAATTGATTTGTGTGTTTCTTTATGAAGGCCTGTTGGGTTGTTCTGTTGAGGCATTTCAATGTTCAATCTACAGAAAGCACAGCTATAAGACAGCTCTACATCTTTTAAAACAGTTTTTTACTATAACAAGATCTGATAATAATAACACTTTAAACAGGGCGACTTCTGACAGAAATAGAAGAGCTGTGATCTTTCAGCACTGGGACAGTTCCTGCTTGATGGTATCTGATTGTTTAGCAGTTCTTTGACAACTTGCTTTGTTTTTTTTCTTCCCACAACGTCCATACTGGCTCATGGAGTATTTGACCTTAGGCATATCTTTGATAACGTCCCTGGGTTCATTTATAGTTTAAACACACATTTAAGAATAGAACCGGCCTTGCATCAGCTCCAGTTGGAAGGAAGCGCTAATGTGTCAGTCTCACTGAGGGCCTTCTCTGTCGCCTCCCTCATCCCACCCCCCTGCCCTGTGTATCATTCAATGTGAAGTTGTTTTTCTCCTCCCTGTCTCCGCCTTTCTAATAGACGCGGCCCGTGTCTGGTGTGTGTGTCTCCTGACAGGTCACGGTCCATCAGTGGAGCCTCCTCAGGCCTCTCTACCAGCCCCCTCAGCAGTCCTCGGGTAAGGTCGTATGGGCAACCGCATGTCTGCTTCCCTACTCATCCAGCAGGGGGTGCTGTCGCTTCACCTGTATTCCTTTTTATGTCACGGGAACACAGGACCATTCAGTGCTACGCCTGATGCACTTCTCGACCTCTAGTAACTGATCTCCCAGCTTATGGTAATTTCTGGATATGGAATGATTTGAAGTCCAAAATTTGTTTTGGGCTTTCAATTTTAAAGGATTGCTTGTGTATGAAGTTAGATGTATTCAATTCTACACTTTTTTTTTAAACTCTGCAGCTATTTCGAAATGTAAATTAAAATGTTTTTAAAAATCAACTATTATTTGTTAATCTGGCCTTAAAATTGGAAACTTGGTTTACTTTACATGGTTTAAATAGCTTTCCAGTTCAGGGAATACTACAAAATAGCCATGCTTTAAAGGTTCTCTATGAAATATGAATATTTTATTTTTGGATGAAAATGATTTTTGTTTTTTGGGTTTTTTTTTTTTTTGTCTAGGGAATGTTTGTGTCCCTTTGTGCCAACTAACCAAGTAAACTATCACTGATATTCCGCAATGCACTATAACAGATTTTGTTAGAAAGGAAAGGTGTTCGAAAATGCGCTCCAGTGTTTCGGAAACATATAGAGCAGCGTTATTTTCTCCTTTATGTTGGTTTTCCCCTGGTTTCCACTCTTACACTGCAAGTGGTGATGAGGATTTAGCAAGAGCAATTTTTATTAAATACTATAAAAGATAAAACAAATTGTTAAAGTTGAAACAAATCTTAACCAGTATAAAATGAACTTGAGTGCAGACCCACCTAGCTCCTGCTTGGCTTTCAGAGAGAGGCAGGTTGACGATAAAAAGGGATACGATACCAGCGTCCTCCAGACCGCCTCCATCTCATGGTCCAACCAGTTGCCTCGTTCCGTCCCGCCGATACTGTCACTCTCGCACATGGCTTTGCTTGGTTGGTTCCTGCCAGCAGTTTATTTTGTAGGAGCCCAATCGCAGCTGCTGCTGTTACTGTTCCCGCCCTATTTTTTGAATGCTTGTGCTTTTCTTTACACTTTTTCCATGGTCTCGTTGCCTTTTGGCTGAATGGGCTAACCGCATGTTTTCTTCTTTTTTTCTGCACTCCCACCACTCCCGGTTCTCCTCCCATCCTTTCATCCATCACATGTGTTTGTGTGTCACTGCTATTTGTTGCCATAAACCTCGGGGCTTTGGTGTTTTTCCTCTGTACAAATTCCCATCGCTCTCTGTGCTTGTGCCGCGTGGCGTGGTGCCCCCCTCAAAGCCCGTCAGAAGATTTTTTATCCCACCCCAGTCCCCTGACCTCTCCCAGTCCCACAAATCCAGCCCCACACGCTCCCCTGTGCCCCATCGGACTGGCGCGTGCACCCCAAACTCCTTCCAGCCGAAGATGGGGCCTCTCCTGTTCAACCCCAAAACCCAGACCCTCCCAGCGAAGCCCAGAGCGCCAGAAAAGCCGCTCCAGTCCACCCGTTCCAATCCGCTCCCTGGCCCAGTGGTCGACTCCCCTGCTGGCAAAACCGAGCCCCCCTCCTCTTGTCTGCAGCCACGCTCCTGTGCCCCCAACAGCCCCCAGGTGCGCCGGCCGCAGCTGCCACTCCCCCCCCAGCTGTCTTTGCCCTACGCCCCCGTCGCCCCCCCCTCGCCCATCCGGCTGCACCACTTCCACCCCGTGGCCGGCACTGACCACGGCGCCAAATCTATCCCCATCATACAGGTGACCCCTCACCCTTCCCCCAGGGGGAGCCCTCTCCCCACCCCCAAAGGAACACCGGTGCACACGCCTAAGGAGAGTCCAGCGGGCACCCCCAACTCCACGCCACCCCCCAGCCCCTCCATAGGCGGGATGCCCTGGAGGACACGCCTTAACTCCATCAAGAACAGCTTCCTGGGATCACCTCGCTTCCACCGCAGGAAACTGCAAGGTACCGAGGATGGAACCGGGGTGCACCTTCCCTAATGCTCAGTAGCCTTTCTCTTCCACAGGACCTTCCTGCTCCGCAACGGGAAGTACTATTACTTACAGCAATGCAAATGTGTGTACTGTTGCAACAGCCGAGATTGTGTAGAGGCAGTGGAATCCCACTAGGCTGGTAAAGTGTCGACTGCTCTTCACCATCCCTTTGCCCCACTGCATGTCGGGGAACAGCGTGTCTGACACCAGAAAGATGTCTGTGGGGAAAACGATGTACGAGCGCCCGTGAAACTGTGAAACCTGGTGTAGCGTAGGCCTTTAGTCTCCTCCCCTTCACTGCTGAAAACTTTGACAGCTGCTGGCTGCTTTAGAAACTCTATTGTTTTGAAAGTTAAATTCTTTGATGCATGCAAATGTTTTGGATTGCCAGTAAGTTGTAGGTAAGTACGGTATTATACACAGTTTTATTGTGAATTTTTAAGCATTTGCATGAGGTCTTGAATTTTCCAGTGATTTTTATTCTAAGACTGGACAGTGTATAAAACCGACAGTCGTGCTGTCTGGGTACAGCTTAAATAATAAATGAAACAGAGAATAAACGCTAAAATGAAACTGTACCTCATTTTTGACCTTTTGACCTCTATGGCTCTGCAGTTCCTACTCAAGAGGAGATGTCCAGTCTTACCCCAGAGTCTTCCCCTGAGTGAGTGACTGCCATGTTTATATCACCTGCATTTTTCTCTTTAATTGAAAAAGTAAATGGTCATTTCTGTTTCACTATAAATATATTTTATCTGTTACTCTTGGCAAAGCCAGTGAGTACATGGTCAATTTTCACCGCTTGATCAGACCGCTGGCTAAAGCAAACATACTGATTTTCCTTGGTTACAACATTACTTACAGGAAAATCTGTATAAAAGGTGATTTTTTTTTTTTTTACTCAAGGCTCAAATGCTTGAGATTTGCAAGGCATTGTGGGTGTAGACGAAAGAGCGGATTTACAATTTATTCACATTCACAGACATTATAAATGTAGGCACTTTGGGAGCTCCAGAGAGCTCTCCCACACACATTAGCAGGGTCTGTACCAGGTCCTTTGTACCAAGAGTATAAGCCGGACCCAGACCCCGGTGCACCTGAAGCACCGCCTAACTCGTCCCAGCCTGCCAGCCCTGCTGTCTACAGCCTGTTCCCTTTACGGCCCCGTTCTAAGTCACTTCCTGCCTACCCTGAACTTCCCCTGGCTCCAGCGTGCTTTAATTTATCGTCTTTTATCGCCACGATCACAACCATGGAAAGTAGTAGCAGCCGGCTCCTCTTACCCTCACAGAACACAAATGGCAGGAAAAATATGTCTTTATTTCCTACTGGCAAAAGCTGAGAGAGGACTTTTTTCCCCTTCTTTTGTTTCCCTGTCTGCAGTCGTATTCCATTTTGTCTTCCACACCAGCGGGGTTCAAATCCATTCGCATTGATTCCTGGGGCTACTCTCCTCACATTCCTTCGTATAAATCTGACTCCAAACCTGGAAATCGCAGTTGGGTCTAACATTCATTAAGCACTCACGCAATTTTATCTGAGTAGACAAATTTTTTCAGCCGCACAGAGGCAGCCTTTTATGTTAATGGTTAGTGTGGAGCCGGAAAGCAAAGGGAACAGGAAATTCAATCAGAATTCGCCGCTGTTTAGCCCTGATTTTGTATTATCTATCCTGCTTAAACGTGCAGCTCTAATAGCTTTGCATTTGCGTTGAACGGCAAAGATAGAACCTTTAATGCACCCTCCAGTCCATGTTTAACCAATTGTCATTCTTGTGCTGAATTTGGGTTGACTTGCATTACACCTGAGGCTCTGATACCCAAATTTGAATCATTTGGATTTTTCATTTGAAGGGGCAAAGGGGATGGGCCCTTGAGCTGGAGTATTTGATGTAATCATTGTCACGTGGTAAGCTGGGACTCTAGTATTTGATGTTATCGTGGCCACATGGTAAGCTGTAGCTCTAGCATTTGATGTTATCGTGGTAACCAATCGTGTCATCTCCTGTGGTTTACTCCTTACAGACTTGCCAAAAAATCCTGGTTTGGGAATTTCATCAACCTGGAGAAGGAGGAGCAAATCTTTGTCGTCATAAAGGACAAGCCCCTGAGCTCCATCAAAGCAGACATCGTGCACGCCTTTCTTTCAGTAAGAGTTCGCACCCGCGCCAATTCTTTCCCCGGCTGCACTGACCTACGCGTTGAAGACAGACACCTGCCCAAACACCTGCCGTGCAGTTACTTTGCTGCGCAAACGACTTGGTCCCACACGTGCCGTCTTGTCGAGGGCTTGAATGCTTACATGGTTACTGATTAGGCCACCAGGTTGTGTTTATAGGCTTATCAGTTGGCCAACACAACTTTGATTTATGTGCCAGCTGAGTCATGTGTTAGAGTGCGCCTTTTCCATTTACCTTTCCAATGACATTTTTATTTTGGGTTAATAGAAAATCAACACGGAGCAGTGATCATTAGCATATAGATGTTCTCCCTTAGATAGGGCTTGGCAGAAGAACTGCTGTGACTAGGCAGTGCTTAAAGTTGTTCAGTAGAGTTATACACTGAGCCGCGTGAAGCAGCTTTTGTGGCGGTTAGCCTTTTTGTGCTAGCGGAACGAACCCAAGCTTTTGTGGTGAGGGACTGCGCTTGTAAACGGACGGATTGCCTCCTGGTGCGCGTTTCTCCTGAAGCTATTTCATACTGCACTGCTGTATGCCGCTTGCAATTCGTTGTCAGCAATTTTAGAGGTAATAAGACAGCTTGTCTACATTCGATGATGTGTTTTGTTGCCACAAACGCTTCGGTGGACAAGCTGTTTTTATATTAGCTACTCCTACTCCGAATCACGAGTTGTTATTTTATTTGAATTATTGTTAGTCGAAGCACCAAACCAAACAGAATTTAAAAATGTTCACATTTCTTGCTGATTTTAGAGGTAACAAATTGAATCTTTTTATTTGTATGTAACACAAACAAAATACTCAAGTAGAAGTGGCAGCATTGGGAGTAGATACGATTTTCTCTTAATATTAGTTAACGGCTAGGATTTTACAGTCTCCCCAGAAACATTGTTTTCTGTCTGAAAGAGTATTGAAAGCATTTGAGACGGTAAACTGTGAAAAAGGAAGCATTTTTTCTTCCCAAACTGTGACGCAAGGGAAGCAAGTTAAATATACAGGCAGGATAGAACTTTTACAACCTCACTAACCAAACAGACGCTAACCTCACTAAAAGATGCTAACATCACTTACAGATGCTAGCCTAACCAATTGACGCTAACCTCACTGACAAATGCTAACCTCACTGATAGTCGCTAGCCTCACTAACAGATTCTAGCCTCACTAAGAGATTCTAGCCTCACTGACAGATGCTAACCTCACTACAGAGGCTAACCTCACTAATAGCCGGTAGCCTCACTTACAGACACTAGCCTCACCTACCAATGCTTACCTCACTTATAGCCGCTAACCTCACTAACAGATGCTAGCCTCACTTATAGCCACTAACCTCACTAACAGACGCTAGCCTCACTAACACACACTAGCCTTGCTAACAGATGCTAACCAGTGTATCTCCAGTTGACATAGAAATATGCCAGTAGATGCCTTTGACTCTTCCCTGACCTTGACCTGTCATTATCATTCCCAGTGTGCTTAGCAGGGCATTTAAAAAACAACCAATGTAAACTAATACTTTAAAGTAAATTGTGGAAGAAAATCAGAAAGGTCTTTGCAGAGTTAATGATACTCCAATGTATAAAGTAACGAATAGCATGATTTTGGCGTTCAGAATTTTGCTTTTATCTGATGGGTGAAAGGAGTGATCTCATCTGTCATACTGTTAAAAATATTCTGATAAGCCGCACTTGTTAATCTCTCCGCTCTATTTAAATATATCATTTAAAAAAACTGACTGGAGTATAAACCATAATATACTCTGCATAATGGAATATAGAACAGTGTCCTTTTGAGACCCTCAAACTTTTTTCAAAGTCACCTTCTTTTGAAAGTGGGCACTTGGCTGAGGTCACGCGTCTCTGCTTGGTTGTCCGTCCCCTCAGATCCCCAGCCTCAGTCACAGCGTGATCTCGCAGACCAGCTTCCGGGCCGAGTACAAGTCCTCTGCTGGGCCCGCCGTGTTCCAGAAGCCCGTCAAGTTCCAGGTGGACATCACCTACACGGAGAGCAGCGCCGCGCAGAAGGAGAACGGCATCTACTCGGTCACCTTCACACTGATCTCAGGTAACCATGGGGACCGCCACGGCGCGATGCCGCTGTCCTTGGTGCTGAATTATATTTGTTGTCGCTCGGCACACCGCCCCCAGGTGGACCATGAAAAGGCCTGCTCTGCAGGGAACACACTGAAAGAGAATTGGAGAAAAGAGACGCTTTGTCTTTTGTAATAGCTGGCCGTTTTATACCTGCTGTGGTTCAAATGGCAGTAAAGAAAAAATAATATGTTTCAGGTGTTCATATTCCCTGGAAAAGTAGACCTGTTTTTTTTTATTCTTTCTCGACCTAACAGGCAGGCACTTCACAGCATATTATATTGTATTGCAGGCTGGCAAATTCCTCAGTGCTAATTCTTAACCAGACCAGCTATGGTTATTGTTGAAATCGGCTGCATACCATTATACTTACGCATTTACAGCAAAAATGAGGGAGGGAAAAACTTTTCGTAATGCAGGGATTTCCCCTGCTTTTGCACCACATTCCTGTCCCTTGGCCGATATAGGCAGAGATGGAGCATCTGCAGTCAGTCCAGCGATGGACCCACATGCTCAGCTGTCAGTCTCTTCTGATGTTTCCACTCGCAGGTCCCAGTCGACGCTTCAAGCGAGTGGTTGAGACCATTCAGGCGCAATTGCTAAGCACGCACGACCAGCCCGGGGTCCAGCAGCTCTCCGGTGAGTAGGCTGTGCTTTTGCACACGCCCCTCTCCCCACACAGCCACCACCCCCCCCCCCCCCCCTCCACGTTCCGACTCCGCATTCCTCGCATGCATGCCCGGCACAGCACCGCATTTATGGCTCAGCGCTCTGCACCGCACCACACCGGCCAGACGGCAGAGAGGGGGCGCTCTTTCCCCAGGGCGCCCCCTTTTTCTCCCGCTCTTTCTCGCACGCATCAGGGGGCACTACTGAGGCCTGGTGAAAACGCAACAACGCCAGCTCAGGTCCGCTATTATGCAAAAAATCAGCAGATTTTTTCCTCAAATAGCATGGTGAGACAGGGGCTTGTGCTCGTGTGCATGTGTAATGACACTCACCGGCTAAGATGTGACAGCCAAAAGCCGACATCCTCCGCTTGACTGCTGGTGATCAAAAACCTTGGCACACGCACAACGAACTGGGCACCCATGCTGTGGAGTTAAACAAACCTCTTTGGAAAAGAGCCGAGAATTGGTGTGCGGATGGCTGCCTCTTTTGCAGCTTGGGACCGTGGATACGAAGAAGGGGTTTGAATCGGTTTCAGTGCTTACTTAATTCAAAACCTTGACCCAATAGCTCACAGCAATAACTTTAGTTTATTTGAGCTCAGATCGATGAATCCTAAAACTAATGTGGCCTAACTTAACTTTACTATTCCAATACCAGGGGCGCTTTACCTAGGGTTTACTCACTTGATCCCAGTAATAATTAGTGTCTTTAGGACATGGTCACCTAAATTTGTGTCTTATTCAAAGTTCTCATCTATTTATTGGCAAAGCATTTTGAAGTAGAATCCATATGGGCTACCAGGAGAAAGCAGGGATAACGAGAAGGAAGAGAAGAAAAGAACAGTATTTGTGCTGGTTCCCAGGCATGTCCTTTTTGGTATTGGCACAATAGCTCCATGTTTTGGCGAACATTCTGATAACAGCTCCACCTGCTGGCCGTATTGACAACTGTCATGAGTGACATGTGACTATTACAGTGAAACTGGAAACCTCGGTGCTTGTTAAGCTATATTTGCGAAAGCCAAATTCCATATATTTTAAAAATAAGTCTTATAACTTTGACTTTATAGCCCTTCATTCAAGGTGCTGACTCATAAACTGTCAAATGGCAATTCGCTAATACGCTAAAACTAAACAAATGTAAAGCTCGAAAATGTATATATGAGAAGACTCTTGTAAGTGTATCTCCTCTATAAGAAGAGTCTTCAACAGTCACAGAAAAAGATGAAATTCTGCACTACAAGTTTTTTTTTCACCAGTAAATGGCAGCTGATATCAGGAAGTTGGGCCACACAGACCGTCTCCCTCAAACCCTCATGTAGCTGCGTCCGCTCCATCTCACCTCATAAGCTCTGTGGAGCCTCCACCACCCCTCTCTCTCGTGCAACCCCCCCATGCCACCCCACGCTTCTCGCCCACAGCTTGGTCTGAACCCGAGTCACTCACGCCGGTTCTCCCAGCGCTGTTCTCGCCTAGTGACTCCCGAGAGCATACGCAGGGTATGGTCCTGTAGAAGCATGGGGAATCTGTGTCCCTCGTTCCTAAAACTTATCTCAGGACGCATGCCGACGGCCAGTTGTTGGATGTGGGACTCTTGGTTGGGTCTGTCTCCAGGATTTCTTAATGGACAAAATGAATGCGATTTCTGCCTCAGGTGTCTTAACATGCACAGCTCTGTTAGAGTGCGCAAGCGTGTGTATGGACGTCAGTAGCCGTGGGAAGGAGGAAGGGCAGACTGCCATTAGTTGTGCTGTGGGAAAAGGAATATCTTCACTGGGACTAGCCGCGGTAATCAACTGTTGGAATGATGTGTTTTTAATTCTAGGGCAGTGTCCCAATGTTGGATGCGTATGTTTGCTGAAATATATACTGCCCAAAACAATATTTTTTTACTGTTTTGGAAAAAAATTATACTCCATCAAACATAAATCATGCCAGGGATAATATCCAGGCTACTCTTTCCCTTTGGCAAAAAGGTTAACTGAAGGTGAGAGCAAATTAACTCTACTAAGGTAGGCAACCCGTATGATTGTGCAGGGAACCAAGAATTTGGAGTTACACACTAAACTGGCTTTGTTTACAGAGTGAAAAGTTGCTGATGGCATGGCAGCTTGGTCTCTCCTCTTAAATGAAAACAGGTGTTGTTTCTCTGCAGTGGCAGGTCTGTGAATGAGCCAGTGTGGTGTCTTAACCTCTTTTCCCCCCCATCCCCAAAATCCCAGAGACCGTACACTGTTCGGAACTGCTGACTGGCAAACTGTCCAAGTGTGGTAAGAACCTTACAGTGTGTTCACTATAACCTTCAATATCTCCCCGCCGTCCCTCAACACGCACCCTGGCACAGCCTGCCGCTCGGCTGCTGCTGATCTGCGATCAGTTTGGCGGTCTGCCTGTGTTCACCATCAACTTTAATATCTCCCCAGTGTCCCTAAATGCACACCAGGCCGCACAAGCCTCCCAGCCTGCCACTGATCTCTGATCAGTTCGGCAACCTAGCCAAGTATGTGTCTGAAAGAGTTCCACCTTGCACAGGTCCTGAGAATATTCTACCATGTTCTCATTCAGCGCAATCTTCTAGCCTGGCACTGTATTCTTTTCTATTAGAAGTAGATGTGCGCTGTACAACATTGTCAATAAACACATTAACCTTTTTAGCAAGCGCATGAAATGCTTACTCAGACTGGCAAGCTTACCTGATTGATCCCAGGTCACTGATTCCAGATGAGACTTGTGTCATGTGATGGGGGACTGAATGAGGTGGTTATTAGGATATGTTTCACTTTGAGGCGTTCCCCCGGGACAGACGCGGACAGAGAAAACACTGGCTGCTTGGCAGGGGCATCCGTCACAGCTGTAGTCTCTGTCTTTGAGAAACGTGAAACCCAATCACCATAATTATAGTCGCTCAGGAAGCTAGAACATCTGAAGGGAAAAATTAAAATAAAAAAAACAGCACTTGGGAGGCAAAGGAAAGAAAGCCGAGCGATAGGAAGGCGAGCGAAAGTAAGGCGAGCGACAGGAAGGCGAGCGAAAGGATGCCGAGCGAAAGTAAGGCGAGCGACAGGAAGGCGAGCGAAAGTAAGGCGAGCGACAGGAAGGCGAGCGACAGGATGCCGAGCAAAAGTAAGGCGAGCGTCAGGAAGGCGAGCGAAAGGATGCCGAGCAAAAAGAAGGCGAGCGACAGGAAGGCGAGCGTCAGGAAGGCGAGCGACAGGAAGGCGAGCGAAAGGATGCCGAGCAAAAAGAAGGCGAGCGACAGGAAGGCGAGCGAAAGGATGCCGAGCAAAAAGAAGGCGAGCGACAGGAAGGCGTGCGAAAGGGAGCCGAGCGATAGGATGCGACCCAATAACGTCAGCAACCTCCTACTCGCCTGGAAGTAGAGAAGGCCTCGATAGCGCCGGCGCTCTGCTCATGCCTTCACACTCAGTTCTCTCTCAATGCCTGGAAGCAGAAATAAAAAGATACCTGGGGCCAGACAATTGGCAGGAGAACGGAGGCCCACCGATGTCCCGTAAACGTGTCTGGCAGACACCAGGCTCAGTTGTGCCAGTTCATTACTGCCACTAAGCACCAGTATTACACATTTGCTAATTGACATGCCGGCTGCGTGGCGAATATTAAAACGGGGGTGGATGAAAAGGACAGGGATGGATAACAAAGGGCTAAAAGGACACCAACTGATGAGAGCTGTGGAGTCATTAGACAGAGGTGAGGGCTGGATGATGTATCGTGGTCACGTGACCAAGCCCTGGCCCTCCCATTCACTCATCGCCAGGGATACTTTTCCGGGGCTGATTGCCATGAAATGACTGGATGGTGCACGCGACCCGCTCTTTTTGGTGACAGTTCCCCTTTTGCCGCCCTTTTCACCGGAGGGAATTCCAGTGGACGGCGGCAGGCTGTGATGTACGGACCCCCGCTCATTACAGCCGGCTGTTCAGTTGGTCACCCCGGGCTCACAAGTCACAGCAGTGGCTCAGGAAAGTAATTCTCCCCTGCAGTCATATCTCTCCTGCCCGGATGGCGCGTGTGCCTGGTGCAGGCTGATTTGAGGGCCCCTTTATTTATTCTGTTTTTTTTCTTCTTTTTTTTTCCCCTCTCTCTTTTCCATTAAATTGTCGATTTAATCAGCCCCTTCCCCTACGTAAAGGTGCATCATTTACTTGTCAGCCTCCCCTTAAACAGAAATCATCTGGGAAATAAGCACCCTGCTCACCGATGAGAGAAAGACATGGACCTGCATTAAACAGGCGACATGCTTCACTGTAAAGAGAGGGAGAAAAACAGCCGTTTTTGAATTTGTTTTTATGGAGGACAATTCCCCTGCTTCTGACTTCTGTTTCAATGTCTGGCTGCTGTAAATGGAGGAACACAGGATTCCGCCTAGGTCTCCTTCTCTCTGGAACAAAGTGCTCCTATCCCTGAATCTATTTTCCCGGGAAACAACAGAAAAATGTTTAATTTGGTGCAGTACATGTCACTGGCCACCAGGAAATTGGTGCTCATTTGCCAGCCATCAAAGGTCAGGCACAAGGGCTTGCTGGTGAGATGTTATCATAAAGGTTATGGTGGATCATCATTCCATTGCTTTGTTTAGTCAGTAGCTCAGAATTACCAATCTCTCCCAACGTGTATTTACTGAGGGTTCTTTCGTTTTATTGTGGACGAACACACTGGCAAAAAGGGTAAGAATCAGACTGGAATCGGCCTGGTTTTAAATGCTTTGAGCCAACATGTATCTTTGTAACATGAGCCTCACCGGTCATGTCTGTAGTTAAGATGCTGCAACAACCACACAGTGTTATTTTGCGGTTCAGTTTTTACCGTGGAAAACCCTCCTCCCCACCCCACCCCGTAATCCATCAACATCAGAAAGTGTTGTAAAATTCAGCCAGCACTGCATCATTTTTAATTTATTTATAGCCTCTATAGACTTGGGATTTCCTTTGCTTTTTATTCATTTTGCAGCGTTGACTTTTTGTGAGAAACGGTGTCACACCCGCCAGACTTGAATAACACACCAGAAGGAAAGTCCGCTGCCTTGACGCTGTGTTGAGATCAGTCTTTGTTACTTTTTGGGCATCCTTTTTCCCCTCTGCGGGTGGTTTTACAGCAGCTGATCGGGGCCGAGCGCAATACTGATGAAATGATCCAAAGTGATTTCCTCTGAGGGACATCTGCATGGTTTCCCCACCCTGCTCTCTGTTTAGGTCCCCCGAGTATTCTTTACCCTGTGAGGCCGCTTAAAGAGCTATATGTGTTTATTGCCTCAAATTAAGTGGGAGTGTCTGACTAAGTTAAACCCCAGCCTTTAAAACGGGGCTGGAAAGATATGCCCCAGTGCTCACACAAGCACGTGTGAATTCAAATAATCTGCCGGCAAATAACTTGGTCAGCACATTTACCTTCAGACCACAGAGGGAGCCGTCGCTTTGTCGAGTGCGATGTAAATAGCAAGCTCAGTTAGCCGCTTAGCTGAGTCGCATTTTTCTACCTGCTGTGGTGTAGTAAAGACAGGTTAACCTAAAAAATATTGTACAATCCATTTATATTTATGACCGTATGTGGGAATCATCAGCATATAGCGATCAGAAAGCTTGGGGGGGAAAAATCATTTCTAAGCAAACCCTGCTTTTAATATCCCACTTGTAAGAATCTGTTTATACAAATCACTATGTGATCAAATGCAACAATGCATAATTTGACAACTAAGCTGTTGTTCAACATGATCAAAAAAGTTGCTTCTCGTGTGTCAGTCGACATATCATTCAGGTAATGATCCACAGCCGTGACGCGATGATGACCATGAGATCAGCCGCTGGATGGAAACGGTGAAATGTTAAATGTTAGAAATTCAGTTTTGCTGGTTTAAATGTGCGTTTGTACCGTAAAAGCCAGTGTAATGCACTTTGTTGTAGTTTGTTTGTATTAATGGCTCATCTGAATGTGCCCTTAAAAGACGCAAGTCTGCTAACTTGCAGTGCTGCATAGCACACAATGGTACTGTCATATTCTTTACCATATTAATTATGTATAATTCTCAAATAAAAGCACCAGATAAAAGCGGAAATGGAATTGAAATGGAAAACAGTACTATTGTTTAAAACCCTTTTTATGTCCATGATTTGAATTATTTACAAGTCCAGTTAATGGAGTGATAAGCATAAAACTGTCAGGAAAGACGGGATTCTTGTAAGCGCAGTTCTCTGTACAAATGCACAAACAAATCTGTACAGCAAGCTACTTTCCAGTGTGACGTGGCCCTGGTGATGTGTGTTCCTAAATCGACGTTCTCTCTGTTCTCCGCATCATCGTGTCTCCCTAAGGGCTCAATTATGAGCTGCTGAATTATGGCATTTTCGCCCAAAGTCCTACTAACTCTGATGTAAGCATGACTGAGACTGACAGCCCTTCGATGTTCACAGGCTTTAGAGAGGATAGCTACTGAAGCTTAATTAAGAGCTCAAAACTAGCACAAATCTGGGTCCCCAGAAAGCAGATTGAAAGTGATTTACTGGAGAACACTTGTTTCGGCTGATGTTAGTCTGTAAAACTTTTACTTTGGGTGGGAAAGCCAGACATTAGATCTTCCCCTGCTGAATACAACTACCTCTCTGGTCTATTAAATCGTTTGATTTGTTGGGTTTTTGGGTTTGTTTTGTGGGGTAGAAAGCCTATCTAAAAGGAATGAAGACTTGCATGTTTTAAATTAACATAGAGAGCTTGCCTAATGGCACAAGCTTTGATTTATGTTCACTTATTGACATCTAATTAAAATGGTTGACATTGTCAAGCTGACAGGTATGGGAGTTACCAGATTATTAATATATCTGCTTTATTTTGCAATCAGTGCCTCTGTAATTAGGTAGACGACTTAAACTGAGGTTCACAAGGGTCGGTTTTTCCTGTCCTCTCCTTCTCTGCCTGGAATCACAGAGACTGTCTGCTGAGGTTTGGTTGTAACAGAGGCAGAGATTCTGAATGGAGAGAGGTTCACATAAAGGCAGGGGCACGGTCTTTCCGCACACTATATATTGAGCTGGGGGAAAATTAGCCATTTGGCCAATCGCGTTTTTGTCGCAGTAATCAGGGCCGTGTAGAACTTTGTTAGTGGATTATCATTCAATCAGTCCAGGTTTGTAGGAGCTGCTCCTGCTGTTTTTCTCTTCTTGGAAGAACGGTTTAAAAATTATTTCCAAAATGTATAATATATATACACTGAGCGGCTATCTATTAAGCTAATCTTAAGACCGCATGTTTAAACCGTGTTATTGAATGCAGGTTGCAATTCAGAGGGAGAGTAGGCAGGACAAAAGATTTGAGCGACTTTGACCGGGTGCATGGTATTTAGCGCCTGACTTGTCGATTTGACTGTGTCAGAAACAGCACAACCCTGCGGGGGGTTTTCATGCGCGACAGCAGCGGCTCGTTGATGGAAGAGGCCGACGGAGTCCGACGGGACGTTTGCGGGGCAACAGACGGGCTGCAGTCAATCAAACGAGAGCTGTGCTATGGCGGGTGCCCCAGAGAGGAATATCAGAGCACCCCACCCCCCGCACTGTGTCCTGGATGTGCTTTGGCAGCCGACGGCCTGACTCATGTCAGGGGAAAACAAGGAACACGGGTGCAGTGGGCCAATAAACCTAAACTCTGTACAATGGAGGAATGAAATAACGTCGCCTGGTCAGATGAATCCCGGTTCCTGCCGCTTTCATGCTGATGGGGGGGAATATGATGGGAACTACAGAGGTCCATGGGTCCATCCTGCTGGGTGTCTGCAACGCCGGCTGGGGTGGTGGCATGATGGTGTGGGGTGTGTCTTTGGGGGCACGCGTGGCAGTGAAGTCGGGTTACTGCTGTGGCCTCTCCAGTCACCAGGTCTCTAATTTAATTGAGCAGCTGAGGGATTAGATGGAATTAGCTATTTGGAGCAGAGGTCCTCCACCAGCCAATTTGCCACAACTGTGGTAGGCAGTGGAGTTGACATGGGCCTGCATCTTGTTGAGTCCATGCCCTGATGAATTCAAGCTGTACCTAATAAAGTGGCCACTCAGAGAGACCTATATACTGCATGTTCAGTCTTTATCAATAGATTATTAGCATTGTGCACTTCTTTAACCTATGAACTCTGATTCTGGTGCCAATACTTGTCTGCAGAATGTACGATTTTGACTGTTTTACAGGCGCTAGAACTATGAAACAAAGAAGACGCTTGTTTTGTTTGCGGGCCTGGAAGTGTCATACCAGGCCCGTAATTTGACAAACATGGTTAGACACGCTGTAAGGCACGCACAATTAGCCCGAGAATATTCACTCTGTATTCCCCCCGTTCACGTGTCTGGGGGGCAGTGGACCATGTAAGTTGATCTCAGTGACTGGCTTTACACGCCGAACATAATGAACAGATGCAGAGGGAATGTGCGTATCCCGGCACTGAGCGGCTTTCTGGCTGTGTTTTCAGCCTGGCTTTCAGTAGGATTGGGTCGACCCGTCATGCAGCCTGTACCGCCTTTACAAAAATGAGGGTTGAAGTTTGACGGTGGGTCTACTTAGCGACAGAATAAGCAGACAGCTCGGCGTTAAATGTGAAATGCGGTCTTTGATTGATTGGGTTATTTTGAGTTTATCCACCTTGCTTATTTCACAGACTGCGTTATCAGCTGCAAAGGTTTTCATTATCCTTCTCCTTTGGTCCAGCAATTAGTAAATCTTTGTACCACAAGCTGCCATCAGATGGTTCTGTGATTGAGGTGACAGGTTTGTAACTGAAGGGTAGCTTGTTCAAGTCTCATCCTGGCTGTGTCATCCCTTTACCTTAATTGCATATTGAGTAAATATCCAGCTGTATCAGTGGATGAATGTAGGAATTGGGTCTGGGTTTCCACTTATCTATTTCAGCCCTGTGTGGGGTACTGGAAAATCGAGTGTTGGAATTGCAGTGATCCTGTCAGGTCTTCTCTGGAATGTTTTACAAACGTGCCTGTATCCACTAGGGTAGGAAGAGAGAGCAGTACCAGCAGTTTTGTCACTTTGTTGGATGGAGTTGAGAAGTCTACAGTACGTCGTGTGAAAACGAATGCTTACTTTCATGAAAAACGGTTGTCTAGTATTTTGGGTATTCTTCAGATCGGGGTCTTGCATGAAATCTTGACTTGCCAATTTAAAAATTAACATTAAATCAATTCCCCCCTGTTCTCGTCACTGAGAGCGCGTTTTGCCTACAAAGCCAACCTCTTGGTCGACAATGCTGCAGGTGCACAAATTTGTGTGTGTGTGTGTGTGCGTGTCTTCATGCATGCTTTATGTTCTATACACCGTCTGGTTCCCCTGCAGAAGTGCACCGTAGCGCCTAGCAGCGATACCCTTTGTTATGTCACCCGGTCCCAGCACGTCAGCGGTAAGACTCAGCTTGGGCAGTAGAAGCTTTGGGAGAGCGATGTATCGAGGGCGGAACTTTCCGGCTTTTACTGAGCTGCTGACTGGAACTGGTAGATTTCTCTCGCCAAGCTTCCATAGCTCTTCACTCCATCCTGTCCACCCTGTCCCACACAAAGCAGAGCCTCTGGAGCCAAGGAAATTCACTGCACGCACACCACTTTAATGTTCTTAACATGGCAAGGCGCACATGGACATATCAATCCATGTCAGTTCATTGATATTTTTCCTGTCTTTGTACTGTGGTTAATTTCGATCTGCTCTGGGGCATTGAACTAGCTTTGGTATTGTATGACAGCAAATGAATAGACGTCTGTGAACGGCACGCCTCGCTTGTCTCGCCTTGCCTTCATTCAACAGTTGGAAACCGGCCCATATGGCTGTGCATGATGCCAACCAATCAAACAGCCCACTCTCCCTGGACGCGTTACGGCTCGGAGTCTCCGTTTTCACGCCCCCCTCCCAACCCCTCCACCTCGCCCCTCCTCATCCTCGTTGGCACCATTATTCATTTGTTTGTTTCTTCTCTTTCTCTTCCTTCTCTTCTTGTCTGTGCACCCAGGCAGCCCGTTGAGTAACTTCTTTGACGTAATTAAACAGCTTTTTTCAGACGAGAAGAACGGCCAGGTGCCCCATCCGCCGGGCACGCCCAACAAGCACGCAGCAAACAAGCGACATGACCCCGAGGCTAATGACTCTAATGACTCTAGAGGAGACTCTATGTGCCCGGCGGGCAAAGACTAAACAAAGCTGGGAACACCTATTGGGACAAGAGGGAAACCTTAAATCCAAGTAACATTCGAAAACCAGATTAGATTAGTCCACAAAGACATCAGAAATCCAATAAAAAGCTGCTGTCTAGCCCTGGTCAACTGTAAATATAAACCTTTGGGAAGTGTCCCGTAGACTAACCTTTTGTATCGTCTGTGTACAAATATGTAAATGAATCAATTATTTTCCAAGTAGCACTTGTAGACATCCATGTCTCTTTCCCCTTGAAAAATATTATTTACCCCAGGTTTACCCCTTTTTTCCCCCCCATTAACATCTGTGATGACTTAACTTGTCTCCGCTACCAGGAATTATCCAGAAAACTTGCTAAATCTCAGCTCCCCTGCCCTGTGCAGTGTGAGATGGATATGTGTTGACGGAGGGCACTAATTCTGCGCAAGTAAGAGAGTTTCCACGGTACACCCCCCCCCCTCCCCCACCCACATCTTGCAATGTTTCTGTAAGACAAACGACCCGACGTCCGCCCACCCGGTCCCCGCTCTCTTCCCAACCACACCTGAAGGACCCGGAGAACCACATGGAGGAACTAGGGAAAAGCCTTAAGACAACAATATCCATCACAGTCATGCACTCTTACGCTCGCACAAGAACGCAAACGCACGTAGAAAGACTCTGAGACTTAACAGCAAGAAAAAACCTGAATGACTAAAGACAAGTACAGAAGGAGGAGGAGTCTGTGGAGCCAACCAGGAGCCAATGAGGACATTTTCTGGATTGTATTGGTTTCTTTTTAATATAGACTTTCTTTGTGAATGACTGGGTTTAGAACTTTCTAGAACTCAAATCAATTGCTGCAAATGGACTGGAATTATTATTTCAGAAACTGAAGGGTTGGGAAGGTATGGGGTTTGGGGATGGGTATGGGTGGGTTTCAAATGAATGAAATTCTGTTGTACAGACTGAATTATGTTTCTTATGTAAAAAAAAAAAAAAAAAACAGTCTAGTTGTGACACTGTTTAGCTGTAAGGCCAAGATTGAAAATTGTGTTGCCATGTTTCTTTCCTCCCCCCATTCACTTATTTATTTAAATTTTTCCTACATATTTCATCCAGACATCCATTTTGTTTCTTCTAAAGAGTGTTTGTTTCCGTCTTGAATCTTGAATCTCTGGCTAGACAACCGTCTACAGGATTCTGAGGGAAAAGTTTTCAATACACTTATGAATATTTTTAAATTTTGTCTTATTTATTAATGCATTAATTTATGTATTTATTGCTTTGTCTCCTGATGTATTGAGCCTTGGCTGTTTATATTAAAGAGTTTGCTGAGATTATTTAATTCTATTATTCCTATGTTCATATTTGGGCAACACAGTTTACATTATTTAATGATTATTTAAAGTCCTTATTTAACAGAAATTCATGAACCTCGACAAACATTATCTTTTCCTTACCCCCGAAAAAAGAATGTGTAGTATATGTTCAGATAAATATTTTACCGGTAATTTAAGATTGTAGACTAGCCTCTTTGGGATTAAACCTTCTATTAATATTTGTCAGTTTCATATCATTGTGTGTGTACAAAAGATTAAGAAAGAAATGCTCTCGGGAACTCTTTTCTTGTAAATAGGTTAATCGGGGAATGAATTTCTTGAAACACAGCGGATTCCTGCTCATGGCTTTTATGGTGTATTAATGTGTGCATGTCAGACATGGCTTTCCTTTGCATGATGTTAGTGTAATTGTCCCATAAAGCTGTCGATTTGCCTTAAGCTGCTTTCTCGCCTTTCAGATGTTAATTTATTTACTTTTAAATCCTTTTCTTTTGGCCGTTTCTGTTTGTTTTCCTCCTCTTGCTCTCTCCTCTTTTCCCTCTCTATCCTGTGCACAAATCCTACGATGCTTCCTCTACACTGTACCTCTAAAGAACGGCTTGGAGATTTCATTACTCTGGTAAAGCCTGGTGGACAATGCAGGAAGGGGATTTGAATCTAACAAACTAAAGCAATACCCATTGTGTCCCTTTCTATTTTGTATTTGAAAAAGGAAACGACACAGGCTGAATCCGAATACAAATGGTCGTACTTGAGCAGGAAACCAACTACCATTGTATCCCCATGTAAAATAACTGTGAGAAACTTCAGTGCAAAACAAATAAATTCATTCAGTTACAAGGTGTGTCTTTTTCTCTCTCTCTCTCTCTCCCTCTCTCTCTCTGCGAGGTGCAATTTGATGACCTGACCAATTTATTGGGCTCGATTACATGACGCTTTGATGTGGCAGCTTGTTTGCGCATTGCTTCACCATGTGACAATTTCCCTAACGTGCCTTTGGGGTCTTCCTTGCTGGAAAAGGGACACCCTGATTGAGTATTACAGCGTTCGATAACACAGGCACAGGAGGGAGGAGGTTTTGCCTGGAGCTAACCAGTGCAGAGGGGCAGAAGGAAGTGAAGAATGTGTATGTCTTCAGGACAAAAGATTTTGATGTTGACATTTTGATCATGGCATAATAGTTGTCTCTGAAGAACAATAGTTACGCATTGGGTAAGGGACAAGACCCAAGATGTCAAAAAACTCTCGAACTGTAGTGATACTTAGGAGCGGCGGGGGGGATAACCATTGCCATTTTCCTTTTTAGTAATAGCTATTTAATTTTAAAAGTAACTGAACTAAAATACAAGATCCACAATTTCTTCTTTAACAAAAAACCAGTATATGTTCCAACCAAATTTGACCAGTTAAATTTTGGCCTCTTTGAGAGCGTTAGAAAGATGTACTACAGTATCTTTTTGCATGCACATTATATGTGCTGGAGATAAAAAAATAATTCCAGGTTCAAAAAACCCAATGAATGTATACATATCCAGCAGATGCTTTTAACTCAGAGCAACCTACATGGCCAGTGTAGAACTTCACACTAATATATATATATATATACACACACACACACACACACATACATATATATGTCACATGTAGTATACTGTAACCTGGAGGTATTAATACTGTGAAAAAAATGCACTTTACTAACAATGCACAGTAACAGACCAACTGGGAATCATATAAATCGATCATATAAATCCTATAAGGAGGCAGGTACGCTGCTTATTTCATGTTGCCTCCTCTGGAAGCCATGCGCGTTTTAACACCCTCAGGTGTGTGTGTGAAGGGCCTGTGCCTAAGCGTGTCAGAACTTCTGACAAAGCTTCAGGAATGAATGATGGCTGGCAATGTTGCCAATTCGAGTTGGCCAGACCTTGGAAACGGAAATGCTTTTTCATTCGGCTGCTCGCTCAGAATATTCAGCAAACAAATCGTGCAGAGCCGGGCACCAAACGCCTAACGTAAAGACAAAGGATTTTGGTGCACTGAGCACGAAAAGGTATTTCAAAGATCATCGAGACAGAAGCTTAAAGTCCTACTTTTATTGCAGCAGTACAGTCGTTGGTATACGGACACATACCGTTTCCATTTTATTTACAAAAGTGACAATTTATTTTAAAAGTTTAGGTCTATACTTCTTTTCTGCAGAAAATGAACAGCCCAAACACTCCCATGGCTGCATTCTAAGGAAACTCGTGGTACAGCTGAAATGTCTGCATCATATATAAATGTCTGCATTTCAGCAAGATATTTGCTTAAAATCAATGCTGAAATGGCTTGTTCATTTCCCAAAAGAGACAAATAGGATATACTGACCCCTGAAGATTCTTGCTAATTGATCCAGTAAATTACTTTAGTTCAAAGATACACCACAATCCCTTCTGTTATTATTCCGCAAACTGGTCACAAACGGGTGACACGTTTTAAACAGCTGGCTGAGATCCAGCTGGACAAAGTATTAATGTTTTCCACTCCTAATCAGTTATTACATTTGTTAAATAGTGTTACATGTTTTTCTTTTGAATAATAAAAAACAAAGTTATTTTGACCTGCATTAAAAATCAACCGAAGGTATAAATATTATACAGCATACCGAATCTCAGAATACTTTCAGCACTGTGGAGAGTAAAGGTCATTACCTGTCCTAAAACATGTCATTTATAACTCATAATAATCAATGGCCTCCTTTACTGTGCTTAGATTGTCTCTCATTTATGAACTCAAGTCATGAAAGGGTATCGACCACTAGAGGGAGACATTTTTTTCAGAGTTCCGTCTTGTCTCCAACTCATGTGAGCCTAGGCTGTTTTTTTAAGCCCTGGAGGAGTTTATCTGCAGGCTGTTTGAAAGGGGTCCAGCACACAGCGCTCGCTTTCCCCCCACTCTAGCAGCTCAACTCGGCTTCCTCCAGCCTGGAACGATTGCCGGGCCCCCTGCTACCCTTGGCCCGGGGGGTGGTGTGGGGCGAGCGCATCCGGCATGCCAACGCGGCCTCCAGCTCCTCCATAGGGGCATCCTGGGCGGGCCCCCGCTGTCCCCCGGCTCCCAGGACCAGCCCACAGAAGTCCTCTCTCTCCAGCATCGCCGGCATGTGCTGCAGAAAGTAGCCTTTGCAGAATCTACTAAGCTCATGAGCCCCAAGAGCCTGCAGGATCAGTAAACCAAAGGAAAGATGTGCATCTTTTAGACCCTTTTAATAAACAATCAAATATCTACTTAGTTTTATCCTGTGAGAAATTACGTTTTGGATTCTGTTTGATTCTTTGTTTTAAGTGCACAGTCGTTCATAATAAAATTTTCTCACAGAGGAACACAAAATATTTTTCTGGTTGTTAACATGCAGCCTGGAACATTCCCTTTTACAGTGGTTAACCTCTCACATTTGGGTATCTGCTCTTACCCTTGCAGTCTTAAAGACGATGACAGCATTATCCAGATCAATATTCTGACTGCAGATGATTTCGCAGTGTCTCTGCAGTGCCCCCAGCTGGAAGAAGCTGGAAACTGACAGCAGCTGCAGTGGTGGCAGGGGAACACTTTGTAAATGGCTCACAAAGGCTTCAAATAATAATATCCACACTGCAGAACATCTTCCTGACATTTAAACAGTCGATTCGGTCACACTCTGTCTCATGAAAACTAAAGTCAGGGAGGAAAAAGTGTTTACAGTTGCATCTAAACCAGACATACCTGAATTAGATATATATTGCATTTTATTATTGCATTGTATTCCCACCTCCAGAGCATCAGATAGGCTCATCTTCATGGACCCTCTGCCTCCACTGTAAAGGTATACCATCATCATCTGAAAAGTACAGAGAAGTGCTGCTTTCAGATGGAGGTTTTTCGTTACAGAGCCTTACTGTACAGCTGTTACTGAAGCAAACAAGTCAAAATGCCCAGCATGGATTGTGTCTCCCTGCCACAATCGTACCTGGAAAATGCTGTACTTGATGTCACTGATCTCAATGTTCCTGCAGTCTGAGGCTCCCAGCAAAGACCTGAACCTGCCCAAGAGTGGAGATGCGAGAGGAGGCACGTTAGGGGTGAATTTTCCTCTTTACCATGCATTACTTACTGATTTGGGAGGGAGAAGGAGGGTGGAGGGTGCTTGCCTGTGGGAGGCTGTGATCAGCAGAACCTTGTGAGCGTAGAAGGGCTTTCCCTCCACCTGGAAGGTCACGTCCGACATCTCCTGGTTGTTCAGGAAATGAAGGTCTGCGAGGAGAGAAAACGGTAGCTTTGTCTCATCTGAGCGACATTTCTCAGTCTGCAACACCTGAACTTCTACAGCAGAAATGTGATGCCCCCTTGCAACAAGACAAACACATGCGTTAAAAATGGTATGGTCCGTTACCTAGCTGTGATGAGCTGCTGACCTTCAGCTTGCACATGCGTTAGAATGGTATGGTCCGTTACCTAGCTGTGATGAGCTGCTGACCTTCAGCTCGCACATGCGTTAGAATGGTATGGTCCGTTACCTAGCTGTGATGAGCTGCTGACCTTCAGCTCGCACATGCGTTAGAATGATATGGTCCGTTACCTAGCTGTGATGAGCTGCTGACCTTCAGCTCGGGTATGCTGGGTGGTGGGGCCGACCCGTAACACTGGCTGAAGATGCTGGCCAGCTGCTGGTTTATAGCATCATTCTAGAGAAAGCGGAGCAGAGGTTTGGAGGTTCTCATTTTTGATCGGTGCTATTTGGGTCCCCCGGTGCACCATCACGTATCGCTGCGTATAAACAAAAAATGTGTGATCTGCGATGTTAACCTTGCCGGTTTTGAAGATGGAGAACATGAGTGGTATGCCGAGGGAGACCAGCTCCTCGGAGTAGTCCTCCTCCCTGAAGGCGATGAACTCCTTCAGGAGGGACAGGGTGACTCCATCCCTGGACTGCTGCTGGGCGGTGCGCAGGGACTCCAGCCACACGTGGAGCTTCCACGGCACCCCTGCGTGGGAGAGGACCAGGGAGAGGAAAAGCAACGTCTACACTCTTTCTCTACTCACAAAGGAAACAGAAACCACGGGTTGAAACAACACATTATTATTCATGTGTGTAAGGGAAATTCAGTCCACTCCTCTTGCACAAATGCGCCCTGCTGGCAAATATCCATAATAAATAAAAGTAAAAAGACCACAAGAAAAACATCCGCCAACACTCCCTTTCCAAACTGATGGGTCTTTAGCTGGCGCAGCGTACCTAGTGACCTCAGCTCCATGGTGACGTCCAGGTAACCGTGCTCAGAGCTGTGGTAGGTGGCCTCCTGCAGGGCCTTCTTGCGGGCTCTGGAGAGGTTGGCGATCTCTCTGTTGGAGATGCCGCCGAGGCCAGGCGAAGGGCAACCGTGGGGCTGCTCCCCCTCCCCACCCTCTTCGTCCTCCACCCCCTCAGCGAGGATCTCTGCCAAGGAGAGGACGTCCCCCTTGGAGCGCTGGGGCTGGGACAGAAGCTTCCTCAGCACGTTCCTGAAGGATCGGGACCGACAGGTGACCCCGTCAAGCAGGACATAGGGCGATGCCAGTGAGTATATTCATCGACATAGACAACGAATCTGACGTATCTGTTATAGCCTAGATTGCAGACTGAACACTCATTGTCACACACGCTGCTAATGCCTTCTGTTATATTTATATAGGGTACATTCAGAGAGGGGTGACAGTGTATTTAAGAGTCATACTCAGTTGATTGCCACATCTAATGGTGTGTATTATGAACATCGGACTTCCTTCGAAGACGGGGGGGTGCGTACCTGTGCCCATGTGCCGCGGCTAGGCTGAAACAGCTCATGTCCCGGTAGAGTGATGAGGTCAGTGCATCTGCGAGGTCAGCCCTCAGCAGGGGATCGCCCCCCCAAGCCAGCAGGAGGCTAACCATCTCGTAGTTTCCTAGCGGGTACAGACCCACAGGTTCCATAATGTATTTGCACAGTCCCGAGAGCCCTGTGTGCGTGTGTGTTTGTGTGTGTGTGTCTGTGTGTCTACGTGCGTGTGTCTGTTTGTGTGTGTGTGTGTGTCTACGTGCGTGCGTGCGTGTGTTTGTGTGTGTGTGTGAGTAGTGTGTGGTGTGTGTGTGCGCATGCGCGTGTGTGTGTGTCTACGTGCGTGTGTGTGTTTGTGTGTGTGAATGGTGTGTGGTGTGCGTGTGTGTGTGTGTCTACGTGCGTGTGTGTGTTTGTGTGTATTAACGGTGTGCGGTGTGCGTGTGTGTGTCTACGTGCGTGTGTGTGTTTGTGTGTATGAATGGTGTGCGATGTGCGTGTGTGTGTGTGTCTACGTGCGTGTGTGTGTTTGTTTGTGTGAATGGTGTGTGGTGTGTGTGTGTGACTCAGCTGCTCCTTGGCACACAATGTGGCCTTGGATCGCGGAGGCATGACACAAGAAGAGAAACATTCCCTCACAGTGAAATCATTCAAGGCCTTTCAGGCATCCTAGAAGGAAGTGCAGCTTTAAGACATCAAATAAACCACACAAATCCACCCAAGATTTGTTAATCCTAAATACATTTTTTTTTTTTTACTTGAATGAACACACTCTGCTTTAAATGGTGAACGGAATGACGGTATTTCTGGTGACTCGAGGGATGTGGTTATACTTCAAAACCAGAGTGGGGGCAAAAACTCAGCTCCACTTGGTGAGCATGTCCTTCCTAAAGCTCTGCCTTGTAGTCACTGCCTGGAAGGGGATTTGTCCTGGAGATTTATGTTGTCCTGTGTTCCCTCTCCTCTCGGCCCAGGGCTCTACTTCACCTTTGCCCAATAACATCTGCTTTACATCACTGTGACACTGGGTGGATACTCTTCGTGGAGGGAACTCAAACGAATAAAGATTTATTGGCTGTTTGGCTGATAATGTCAGCAAAGCCAACTGTAGAGAGGGGAGGCCCGAGGCAGGCGGTGTGCCACGCTTTTACCTGCTGCCGAGGCGAGCTGAAGGGGAGTCTCGGCTGAGCTGCCCTGGACATTCCTGATGGGGGCGCCCTCCACGTTGGCCCCCGCTTCTAGGAGGAGCTAAGAACATGGGATTGCTTTAATTAGGCTCTGTCCACCACACACTGCTAAACAAGGAATACCGTACATGCAGTTCAGATTTTCAGCTTTTTTGCATATTCTTGACACTGAATGTTTATTTTAAAGTTCTTCAAGAAAAACCTAACAATAGGTAAAGGGGAACAAATAAAACAAACAAACAAAAAGAGTGAACAAATAACACTAAATGTTCCTGCTTATAATGAGTATTTATTAAAGAAAGTTATCCAACACCCAATGCCCCCAAAATAGTCGCCCCAGAAACTCAAACCCTTCCTGTAGTTTGATTGGACTCTCACAGCACCATGGATTCGTTTGGGCCACTCCTACACGAATAACTTCTTAAATTTAGTGACATGTGTGGGTTTTGAGCAGGAACAGCTTGTTTCATGTTATTTCAATGGGGTTTAGGTCTGGACTTTGACTAGGCCATTCCAAACTTGAAACAAGTATTCATGTTCTTGTTAGAAAAGCAGTGGTTTCCGCTTGCTGCTCTGCCATAGATACAATTTTTTCAATGAGTCTTCCATGGGATGATTTCTTCTGAGTGGCATGATGAGGCTTTAGAGTCGGTGTGCTTTAGAGTCGGTGTGCTTTAGAGATGGTGTGTTTTAGAGTCGGTGTGCTTTAGAGTCGGTGTGCTTTAGAGATTTTGTGCCTTTAGAGTCGGTGTGCCTTTAGCGACGATGTGCTTTAGAGTCGGTGTGCTTTAGAGATGGTGTGCTTTAGAGTCGGTGTGCTTTAGAGATTTTGTGCCTTTAGAGTCGGTGTGCCTTTAGAGACGGTGTGCTTTAGAGATTTTGTGCCTTTAGAGTCGGTGTGCCTTTAGAGACGGTGTGCTTTAGAGTCAGTGTGCTTTAGAGTCGGTGTGCTTTAGAGATGGTGTGCTTTAGAGTCGGTCTGCCTTAAGAGTTGGTGGTTATACAAGTAGTTATACAGGTACTCTTTTGGATAGACAGGGACTCGCTAACCAACACTAGTGTCCACTCCACACAGGACAGAGGAGAGTCCCACAGAGCGTGAAACAGAGAGGAACGCAGTTAACCACAGCAGTCCTCAGTGAGAGCTCAGCGAGTGGGGTACGCACAGCGCCTCACCTGCACCACGGAGACGTGCCCGTGTAGCACTGCGTACGTCAGGGCCGTCCAGCACCGGCTGTCAGGGTAAACAGAAGGGTGTCGGGTGGAACAGCCAGGAACCTGGGGGAGGGGCGATCTACATGTCAATGCGTGGGTAGGAATGGGGAATTAAGTTCATTTTCTCTATTTCTGTCTTTAAAGTGGCACCTTCGGTAGAGGTTTCTGCTTCTAATGGGTGAAGTGGAGATAGATACTGGCAGTCCAGAGATTTGCATAATATGAAGTGAATTCCTGTCTGCAGCTGTACAGCAAGATGGATTTTATACACTTGAAGTACTGGCTGACAGACACAACATTTTGTATGGTCATCTTCAGTGTAATGGAATTTAAACATGAACATATATTGACAAATGCAAGTTAGGGGTGGGCTGGTCAATACAAATTTTTCAACTGAGCATGTAGAGCAACTAATTAGCTAGCCAGCTACAACAAGCCATATTGACTTTTTACATTGACATTAATTTCCTTCATGGCAATGGAGGGGAGGTCATTATAAACCGTCTAGGAGTTTATGAATCACGGGATAGCTAGCAATTGGGCAGGCTGCCAGCATCTGAGGCAAGAGTTGTGACATGACCACTGTAGAGAAAGAGATATCATTCAAAACGTTACACTATCCATCAAAGCTGCCTTCCTTTTCAGTAGTTCATTTACTAAACTCATTTACATTTGGATAGATTACTTATATATACTTTAACTCATACATATACTTATACATATACCCAAAACCTAGCAATGAAGGTCTATTTATGATTACAAACAAGCGTTCATTACACAAGATTTCATTGACTTGAATATACAGCTAACTGCTTGTAGGCATTCGGCTTGGTAGCCAGCTAACATGAACTGTTTTACACACACAGTGATACTTAAGAGGAAACAGTCAGACAGTGGAATAGCTCTACATTTACCACCACATCCAGGTTTGCGCCAGCATCAATTAACATCTGGACCAAGGCCTCATCTCCAGTCGAGCAGGCGTACATTAAGGGGGTCATTCCCTGTAATCCATCACAAGAGAATTAGATTTTTCCCCACTGTAGGGCTCTGGATCTAACCAATGACAACGGGACAGCCGAGCGGCCCGTGTGCCGTGGTCAGCGCTGGGCCGGTACCTGGTCGTCCAGGGTGTTCACCCCCTCCGGGCCCAGCAGCTGGATGGCCTGACCGATGAGGTCAGTCCGCCCGCAGTTGAGCATTCGGAAGCCCAGGTCCAGTTGGAACTTGTCGATGGCCGCCTCTGCGTCCAGCCGTCTGAAGGAGCTGAAGCAGCAATCTGGCCTGCCGGGGTAGGGGAGTGGGGGGGTGGGGGGAGGCGGGGCTTGATTTATTA
>JAOYSI010001972.1:0-16533 GCA_025775065.1 Hiodon alosoides | reverse complement strand
CCCCCAGTCCCCCGCCCCTCGCCTTTCACAACCTCCAGTATTTTTCTTTCTTTTTGTCTGTTCATGATGTCAACTTACCTTCCGTGAGAATAACATCCACTCCTCTCACCCAACCCAAAAACCCATCATGTCTTCCCCCCAACCCCCTCCAATCCCAGTTTCCTTGATTCTTTCTTCTACAATAGCAGGTTGGACAAAAAAAATAAAATAAACAACAGCAAAAGATTTCCAGTCTAATGTCATAGGTATATTATCATCTGGGAGTGCACATTGGTGCTCTTTCAATGGCCTCATGAGGTCCGCGTACTTGCCTTCACACTCCCATTCACACAGGAGAAGGCCACTTTCTCCAGACTCATGAAAAGTTCACAGAAGTGAGTTGTGGTAGGCAGCAGAGAGACACAATCAAATTGATTATCAACTCATGGTGTTTACCAGAGTACACAAGAGATTACATTTAACCATTTATGCTCAGCAATAATTAAGCATTAAATTCCTTATCTGAAACAACACTAGAAAAGTGAATGGATAGCATAATCTCACATAATAGTGTTTTCTGTCCACTTATTTTCCTATTTGTATTCTCATCATACTGTGGTCTTTTTTGAGTATTGTTAACAATTTGTGTATTGTCTGTTGTTCTGCGTGTGCTTCCTGCCACCTGGTTTGAATGTTGCCCATATTTGTCAAAAATTTGTTTCCATTTTCTAATTCTTTCTCATTTTTTGGTTTTGTTTTGTGTGATATCTTTTGAGTTCTACTAAGTCACTAAGTTTTTTAGTGAGATCAGCTAATTGCGCAATGTGTTTGATGAAGAGTTCCTTCTTAAATTTAAATAAAAAAGCCACTTCAGTTAAAGAGGATTGGCTCATTTTTTTATCCAAACTGGTGAATTCTGCAAATAGATAAGTCTGATCCAAACAATGGTGGATAGCAGCGGCTCCCATCGTCATTTGAGTGAACAGGTTGACTTTGAAGATTTGAATAAAGAGGGAACTCAGCCACCGACCCCCCTTTTTGAGACCTTTCTTTGTTGAGTGGCTCTGAGCTGAGTTCCTAAGGCACCAGGGCATGGCCACTGTTCATTAAAGTGTAATGGTATAAATTCACCACTCCACTGAAATAGTTTGCTGGCACTAAATCAATCAATAAATAAATAAACAACTTTCCATTAAAATGAAAATCATCAGATACAGTCTTTATTTGATAATTCGCCGAAGTCCTGGCTGAAAAGGTCATCTCTCGGCCTCTAGATTACTGAACCTTATTAAATATGGTATTAAATACAGACCAGAGAATACACAAAGGCACTCTTCTCCAGAATAGGTTCCTCTCTCAGTTCACTCTGGCATGGCCAATGGTGGGCTCTGAGCTCTGCCCTTTGTTGGGATGGGCAGGGAAATTGCCCTTGGTGGAAGGGGTGCCATGTTTTGTATTTTCATTTGCATTCCAAATGAAGTTAAGAGTAAAGTACTAGGCCAGATCCCAAACTCATTTGGGTGTTGATAGGTTTCGAATGCACGCAACGTGGCTGGAGTTGAACTCTATCTACAGGTCCTTATAACCCCCTTTATGTTATTAAAATCGTAAACCTGTGGTTAACGTCATAGTGCCCACACAGTGCAAGTCATCCAACAGCCGACAGCCATAAGCTACATTATGCTTCTATGCTTTGCATTTTTTAATGGATTCAATGAACATCAAATCTTAGCACAAAACTAGTACATACATTTCACCAGACATTATAGTTCACAGACCAGACATTGAAAAACAAGTCAGAGCTGAAGCCATTGTGCTTAAGATAAGAATGCCACGCCTAAAGAGGATTATGATATCAATGGTTTCATGGAACCACTGATGATACCTGAAATCTCCCCGGACACAAAAATGCATCACTGCTGTTGTAACTAAAGTAAAGCAAGGATTCTGGCCTCTATGAGACACCATCTGTCAATGTGTACAGTGAAGTAGTCACTGGTCCCTAAGTGCCAGGCACATTTTTTACTGAGTTCCATCTACAGCTTCCTAGGCGTCATAGATAGAAATCAGTTTAGTAAGGATTAAAGCAGGACATGTCTCTGTTAGGATGCAGTCCCTAATTGTTCAGGAAATCTACACTGTAACAGCATGACATTACTTCCCTCGAGTATATCGCACCTTGACCTATTTCAAAATCAACGTTTCATCGTCTGATTTTAGTTTAAAAATTTTGGTTCCAATTTTTGGTCGTTACCACTATTTACTGTAAAAACTAAATAAATAGATGATTAACTCCGCCCGATATATTGTACACAAGTCACGTGAAAAGGAGGTGGAGGTGGAGGTGGTGGGCCAAAGCATGCTGTGACCTGTTCTAGCATCTTACTAAATTTGAACCAGTTTCTAGAGCCGTTTGTTTTTGTTTCTCTTTATTTGCCAATCTTTTTCGCTCTCTTCACTCTGGTTCAGATAACACATATAATTGGCAGAGATTTAAATGGTCTTTGGTGGTAATTAGAGGATGTGCCGCAGGTGTGACTGTTAACTGATCACTCATTAAAGTTATTTGCTGAGAAATAAATGTGCCAGTCTTTCTTTAAATGCCGCTGTATTGCAAAATCTGTTAACAATATTAATATGATTTCATGATAGAGAAGAGTGAGAGAGGCTAAGAAGCAGACAATATTATATTTATTGCATATTTAAACGGTATTTAAGAAATTCAAATAAAATAAAAATTTAATTGTAAAGTGGCATGGTTTGATTGCAGATTGATATTTCAATATGAGAATATATTCACAACCTCCGGAATATTCTTAAATATATTGTCCTTTCGTGAACCGTCCGTTCACTTCCCCCATGTGTGCAGGGAGCATTAGAACCGAGAGACAAAGAGCCTTCCACCTTTTCCACCTGCTGAAAGTTCACCATGGGACTGCAAGGCCTCAGGGCACACAAGCATCTTAGCAACCGAGGCCCTGCTCCAACTTGCCCCCCGAGGTAATTGGCCCCAAAGGGATATATGTGGGTGGCGGCAATCTTAAAATCCCTAATCGGAGAGGTGTTGGGTAAGAATGGGGGGGAGGGGCATCGAACCTGGCAATTATTGAACCACTGGATTTGATGACACCCTTAAAACCATTCATTTGTTCCCCTCTTTTTCTTGTTTCTTAAAGACTACGACCAGAGCTGTGCATACACATACAGCTGGTACCGAATGGCAAATTAGCAAACTCAATTGAAGATACACGACTTATTGAGGTCACAACTTATTCACCAGTGATGGTGACGAAGGAAAAAGAAAGTGTTATTTTGGCAAAGGGGGCCTTGGTTCATAAAGAAAGGCCCCCCAGAACCTTAATGAATACAAATTTGTTAAATTCAACATGTGTTGCGCAAAACAAAGCTTGATAAAGCAGGCTACAGCCCATGAAATAGATGCATTTACACAAACCAATAGTTTGCAGATGCATTCACTTCAGGTTTTCAAAACTCTGCAGAAAGACAACAGCGGATGACAGTAGAAAGAATGACAGAAGCCATTTTAAACACTGTATGCAGGTTTAACAAGCTACTGTGCTTGTCAGGCTCAAATGCTAGCAATGCTGCGGATGCTATTTGGTGTCTTGTCTGGATTCATCCAAATTATATCTCTTCCCAATAGCAGGTAACAGACGTACAGCTGACATTATTTCTCACAGAACTGATAAGGATTTCAGACAAACGGCCTCATTTGTTAGCAAAAGTATATCATTTTAGAACAAACACATGGAACATAAACTTATCTATTTAGGGCCAGACATTGGCCATGAGATATCAAGCTTCTGTATTAAAACACCGAACTACAACTCGTATGTGTTAAATGCGACGTTTATTTTTGCTTATGACTTCAGATTCACATGAGAGATAACATTGTTTATACAGAGCATTCAAGTCTAAAATGTGGGTTAACAAACAGCAACTACACAACAGATGAACCGACCAGAGAACATTTTTGTTGTTACGAACTGATTTGTTATGGTTCTGTTGTAAAAAAAAAAAAAAAAAAAACCTACATTCTGAGAATGATTCATATGCCCGTTAACAGAAAACATTTGGCAAGGAAGGTTACCTTAATTTTGGGAATTCAGCGATCCCATTCTTATTTTCAATGTTGCACGCACGCATATACAACCAAACAAACACACCCTTTCCTAAATGGACCAATCAAGCATACACACACCTGAGACAGCATTGTGTGCAGTTTCAGTAATGGTGGAAGACAAAGGCGACGCAGCTGGGTTTGGAAGTAAAGCAGAAAACTGACCTTAACGTCTATTCTCCCTCATAAAAGGGCTCATCTGCTTCAAAGTGTGGTTTTCTGTGCCACAAACTTGTGACTGTTTCATAAATATACTCCAGTGTGTGATTTTAAGCCTGAGCCACTGTTAGCAGGTGCACTGCCCTATGTCAAACACAGCTGCCTGTTTCTGGTAAAGATCATGTATGTGATAGTTGTTTCAGCTACAAAGATTCAGAACAGAACTTCGAATACTATCATCCTAGTTTTCATTGCATAAAGCAAAATTTTTGATGTTTGTGATTAATCAAAGTATTCAATTTAACTGAACCCAATCCTTCTCAATAACACCAGTTGAAATGTATCGCCCGAACACAGCAGCAGAGTAAATATGTGCTTATGAAAGCTTTATGTTTTAGAAGTATAAAAAAAACAACAGTTATTATGCTTGAAATAGTTATCATTTAAGAAGTATTTCTTATTATTGACCTATACTTTATATGAGCAAGAAAACATTGTTTCTGAATTAGATATTTTTCCTTTGCCACATGATACTGAAATAAATGGATACTATACATGTTATTTTGTATGTGACTTTGGAGAAGAGAGTCTGCTAAAGGACAAAAACGTCTATGTAAAATGTAAAATGTTTAAGGTGTTCTTAGTATTCTATAATATTCTAGTGCATAACTCTTGAAGTGAAACATTGGTGAAGTCCGGTTATACAATATTAGGGTGGAGCCCTGAGTAATATATTGTATTTCATCCTGCTCTGGTTAGAGAGTCATATCGGTCCTGATGGTGCAAGGTGCTGGGTGATGAAAGAACGAGGGCCTGGGAGAATTCTATCATGGGGATGGACCGACATAAAGGGGTTCTCCTATGGGGCTGGGTTGCCAGGGAGAGGATTGGCTGTTAGGCACACAGCAAACACCCTGATGTTTATTCTATGGCTTAGGCGTTCACCCCTCTACGTCATGCTTTCAATAATACAATTAACATTTTATAATATAAAAATGTATACAATATACTTTTTTCTCTCATTACTTGATTAATATATCCAAGAACCAGAAATGTTTTTTTTTGGGCAAAACGCAAAATAAGCATTCGCAGAATTTCAATCTAATAAAAGCCACTTTTACACTGAAAAAAGTGATCTATATTTTGAATGTCCAACACAATATCAACGAGCATTTAAATTTTTTTTAAAAACTGTACTTCAGCGTCATATAGATGAACATATACTTAAAGTGGGTATTGACAGTGAATGGATGTAGTTTCTTTGTCTTTTTGTCTTTTTGGATGTAGTAACACTCTTTACTACACACGCAACTGTTTTTGGCCTGTAAGCCTGTCTTGACATATATAGCTGGACCAGGCCTGCAATCACACTGCTGTGAAAACTGTGTTTCTAAACCACCAGACATGTCTGCTGTCCACAGAAAGACAAACACCACGACCGTATGCATCTGTTTGCTTTCTCTTGAGATACGCAGGTTGCGGTCTGGAGTACATCATGATCTTCTCTGAGTGCTGGGGTAATACCCTTCCAAATCACGAGTTCACAATAGATCCGGTGACACAAAATTTTGGCGACCTAACTGTAAGTTTTTTGATGCGAGGAGGTCGACAGATGAAATGACAGACAGTGCTTTGAAATGAACTCCATTATAATATTCTGACTTACTCTGTGTGCATCACAGAAATTACTTTTGCATGTTGTTGTTGCTTTAGAATATGCTGTGTGTGACATCATCCCACCACCCATGGCATCTCAATCAGAATATATTTGGATATGTTTCATCAACGAAACCGGCTGTTCCTGTTCAACTGCTTTCTAGGGCAGACAGGTAGGAGTGGGCGATAAGCCAGTGTAAAAGTGAATACCAGTGTAACAACAAAATATGATGCTGCTGCCAGCTAGTTACTACCCTGGAGTATCTCAGTTAGCCACCATTAGAGACGTGGCCAAGCCGGTGTTGCAATTTTCATGGAGCGTCACAGTGCAAACTCAACTGTAAAAAGGGTTGGCATAAATTAGTAATCAACATATAGGTGTGGGAAGGGAGCAGTTCCTTAATAACCAATCACAGCTTTTTATTCCCTTTAAGAAGCACTTATTTTGCTAATGCTATCTTTGATATGGTAGAGGACAGAATTCCCTTACCATACCCACATGTTAATTACTAGTTTAAATGGTTGCGTTTGCTGGCTCCACCATAATTTGCACATCAGCTTGGCCACACCTAGCGCTTGCATTACAGCATGATGGTGTGATCACCAAAACAGTCCATAACATGACAGAACTCACGCAGCACTAGTTTCTTCTGTAACTTTTATGCATATTTATGTTTGTTTACTAGACCTAAGATTTTATACTGTTTATTGTGTTTGATTATATTTCTTTGTGCCAAGGTTTTTAATACAGATAATTGTTTTATAGGCCCTTTTTCTTAATAAAGGCTCTGTTATGTATTTGATATAAATTTGGACTTATTTACTGTTTTCTTTGGGGAGCCAAATGCAACATTAAACACTGTTGTTTCTACATGCAGTACTTACATTCTACAAGTAAATTTTATTAGATATTTGTCTGTTGTTGTTTTATTACCTGGACCCGCCTGTCTCTCGACCCCTTATGGTATACGGCATGAGCCAAACCTTGTGAGTGATTGATTACAGCGCAGCTGGGAGAGCGTTTCTTACTTTCCTTAATCTGTGTCTGTGTTGCAGCTTTACCATGCCTACTGTGGGATACTCCCTGCAGGCAGCCGCCTGCCACAACGCCCTTCCCTAAGACGGGTGCAGCTTGGACCGGCGGGCTGAAGTGCCATGGGCGGGACATCTGCATGGGGGCAGAATAGTATGCGACAAATTAGGTACCCCGTCTGTAATTTTTTTCTCCTTATTTGGAATGTTAAAAAACTTCCCTTGAGGGTCATGGGTACCTCTAGTACACCTATAACACATAGGTTACATATTCTATGTGAGTATCCCCACTTAATATATAGGGAGATTCAAAGTCCACCACTTAAAGAAATGCCTTGTTATAATCCGACACTAGCAATCTGAACAAGGGCTACTTATTAACTAAGCATTAACACATCGGGGAGTGTTAACGTATAATGGCTTGTTCAACTCTGGTGGAGTTTTTACTGCTCCGACAACACGCCGCGGGGCCACCACAGTGTCAACAGGGATGTCTCAACGCTTGTCCCACTCCCCTCACGGTGAACCTGAGCCTAATAATGTCACGTTGCCATCTGTCAGAGCTCATTGTTGTTTCGTTTGTTCAGCAGATGTTCTCACCTATCACCCGAATCACATAGCCTTGCACTTTATATACTTTTTTCGGTTGGATATTCACCAAAGCCATTCAGGTTGAGAGCCTTTCTCGAGGGTACAACCACAGTTTTGGAATTTTTTTACTTCACAATTTTTGATAGACAAGTCGAGGCTTCAACCACCTCGTCAAGCCGCTGTCATTTGTTTCCATCGTCGAACAAAAGCTTGAAGGTCTTGAGCTGTTCTTAAGCTCTGTTGTTATTTCTAAAAGCCAGTTTGAAATAGTTTGTGAAATGGTAGTGACATGCATCACTGTGAGACAGAACATCTGCCAAGCCAGTAAATAATTACATAATGTAATGAACGCAGTAAAACTGGAAGTAAAACATTTATTACAGACGTGGGAGTCGTTCCACATTTTATCAAGGCTACTATGACCAG
Source organism: Hiodon alosoides (assembly GCA_025775065.1). NCBI lineage: Eukaryota > Metazoa > Chordata > Actinopteri > Hiodontiformes > Hiodontidae > Hiodon > Hiodon alosoides. The sequence continues at coordinate 8,549 of JAOYSI010001972.1, read as the reverse complement.
CTCTGTCTTAGCACGCACTCTGCTCTTCCTCTTAGAAAGCCCTGGCCATTACTTTGCTAATGCCATCTGTAGGGAGTGGATGATGAACTCTTACGATTTGGCACGTACCCAACAATAAATGTCATAAAATCAATTATATATTTGACTACTGCACCAACTCTCTACTGTATATTAAATATCAGTTTTTAAAAAAGTCCTTGTCAAAATGCACGTCACTGTAAAATACATGTAGAATGCAATTATTTATAAATATATGGCGGTCATTATTTGAATTTTTAAAATATTATATTGCAAATACAGCTTTGAAGTTTGAATATGCACAACGTTACAATAATGCAATCATTGGGACAACGCGGATACAGGAGTAATTGTAATGGGTCATTATTTTATAGTCCAAGTTTACCTACCTCATGTACATCCTCCCTAAAACAAGATCTTGGTCCCCATGGGAGCTCTTCTTCCAAAGCTCGTCTTCCAAAGTTTTATTTTTTACATTGTTTATACTTGAACTTCTCACCCCGTGCATTAATAAAGAATAAATTATAGTTTGATAGTTAATTCTTCAGGAAGAGTAATTTTATCCAGCTACATGGGCAAAAGCGGATTGAGAAATGGTGTTGGAAACTGTGATGCCCAGATGGAAGAATCCACTGTGTTATCAAGGTGGGCTGTTATGCAACTAGAAACTGGTGGAAACCTTTGCCTGGTACAGTACAGTGCAGGACCCAGGCCTCCACACTGCCAGGAAACTTTCTCTGGGAAACTGTGCTGGCTGGGAAGGAGGCAGACATTCTGGGTGAATCTCCTGTCTGCCAGGTTATCGCATGTGTTCCACTCTCCTGACTTTTTAAAAAACTCTGTTTCCGACACTATTTTTAGGTTTTCTTTCATTCATTTTTTCCACAAGGAAATATTTTGAGTGCTTATGCCGGCGAGGCAAGAAGATAGCGTTCAGACTCAACAAGCTTCTGTGGAACCCAGAGGACAGAACATGAGGAATAAATTTTTTAATGTGTCCTCACAGACAAAACTTCACAGTGAAGTGAAGGCCAGGACAACATATATTCTTATAAAACCGGCTTAGAGTAGCAATTAAAATGCCATTCCTATTCAGCCAGGACATTCATTCATCCGTTCTGTCAACAAAAGGCCACCTACAAAAATAAAATAAAAATTCTAAAAAGAGAGTGCTATGTAATAATAAACGCATCGAAAATCTCATTGAGATTAATTTAATTTCAATGGCTGTAATTATTTAATCACAACGCTGCCTGGGATCAGCAATTACGAATCTATGAGACTGAAAGTCGTTTTATAGTCAATTACAATTTAACCATTCACGTTAAATTTTTCGCATTTTATTGCCTTTTTTGTGTTGCGTTTTCATATTTGTACTCTGATGAAGAATCAGCCATTATTTTTGAACAGCGTCAGCCAAATATAACTTTGGTAAATGTGAAGTAAACTTTCAAACCAGGCGTGTTTCCTTCCCTTCACTCATGGCAGATTTGCCTGGACTCAGACTCCACTGGATTCCCAGGCTCCTCCTGGCCTCCGTTCACATTTGCATCTCATGGAAATCACCCTGAGCCCATTGTCAGAGACAGGGCATGGAGTGGCGTGTGTTGCTAATGTGTGCTAGTCATGTTATTTATCTTCAAGTGAATACCTGTGAACGATTCCTTCATGATAAAAAAAGGAAAACGATATAATGGATATAATTCAGATATAATATACACATCAATATGCAATACAGTTTTACTTTTCTTCTGTTTCTTGCTGAGCAGTTCATGCTCTGAAACTGTCACCATGCTTCATTGTTTAAGAGTGTTTACACAAACCATTTATTGCAGGTGGTATGTGGCATCGCAATTTAGCCTCATGTATTTAGGTTTTCGAATACATTCTACTGCATTACACAGCCCTTTGGAGATATCTTTAATCAGGGACGTGCAAAGGGAGGGGCACTAGGGGCTCAAGTCCATGCCATTTTTCCAAATTCATCAAAAGTGCCCCTCTCAACATTAATTAATAAACAATTATATTGCTTAAAAATGCATTTTAATTAAAATGAATATGAAAACGTGCACAAAACAGTAGCAAATGTTGTTATCATTAATAGTTGTAATATTGGTCTAACTTAAAATTAGCTCTGTGGTAATAGATAGCCCTTTTTTTTAACATTTGAGCCCCTGCCCCTGAGGAACTCTCTGCACGCCACTGTCTGTAATCATACTGTTATGCCTCATGGCAAAACCAAGAAATGAATGAACATAGTATTTGATCAAATACTTTTAAACATATGCCCTCCTACACATATGCTCCTTAAGACATTCACACTTCCATTTGTAAATCTACAGCGCTCTGTGTGCTCCTAGACAAAAAGCAAACAGCAAAATGCCTGAACACTCCAGTGACAGTCAGATTCAGGGGAGGTCCTTGAGTTCAGATAAAAACGTGTGAATGAATGACATAATTAGTGGTAGGATAAAATGAAGAAACAGAAAAATGTCTCACAATTAGCTCCAAAGGTCACATGTAAATTTTCCTATCTAAACAGATTTGCATGCGCTGACGCATGGCCCCTTTGGGTCTGGGCCTACCTCACTGCAGGTTTAAAACCACACAAGGCATGCAAAGTATCACAAACTGCGCTCCGGTTTGCCCATACCACCACCCGCTGTCTGCTCCAATTACCAAAGCGAACTATTATATATTACCATATATTATCGCTGCTCTGCGTCCACAAATGTTTTTGCAATACATTTTATCTTTCCCATTGGCCTCAGTCTCAGACTATCGACACTTGAAATCAAAGTCGGCCTGATTACTCCAGATCTGCAAAGCTTTTAATTAGTAGGCTGTTATTAGGGGGCTGTGTTAACAATTCCCATCTGCAGAGTGACGGAAAGACAGATGGTTCAACGAAACAAAGACAGCCGAACACTTTTCAGCCCTGGGGGTCAGGAGCTGTATTATACCACAGTTAAAATGTCTGATAATTATTACTTCATATGTGAACTTTTCTTTCATATTTCATACAAAAAATGTGCCCAAATATTCATTTGAAATGTAGAATCTCGTAATATGCACAATTATGCACAGACTTTACATATTGTACTGGTTTAAAACAAAGCTGGTTAAAAGTTGGATCCGGATCAATTAGGGTGGGGGGTCTGGGGTATTCATTTAAAACATTGAAAGTTGAATTAAGATTATCGTAAGTAAGAAAACCATGTTCAATTTCAAATGTTGTTTTATACAAAGGCTGAAATGCTTTTACGCAGTAATTTCTTTTCATGCTAGGCATATGGTGGTCTAGAAATCCATACATAAGATTTTACCCCCCTGCTTCTATTGTCCCTACCAACCATCTTTTGTCGTATTTTTAAATTATATGAAACAGTGCTGACATATTTAACAGGATCTCACTATCCATTTCTTTATTTATTTTTTTATTCCAAAATTCAGTCCTTTGATATCCTACCAACTCAGTTCTGTATTTATGCACAATTCAAACCAAACCATAAGACACAACAGGAAATAAAATGAAAGGATGACCGGCTTATTGATAAACAAGAAAAGAAACTTGGCCTGGGATTAGTACCAAGTACCAATTTTTTCACATCTAATTCTATTGGGGTACATACAATTTTATTCAGGGCAATTAGCGGATTGTCAAGGTTTTTACTTGGTCCCAGCCGTTGTGTCGATGGACAAAATGATCACACCAGAATACCTCTCTCTTTGAGAATAGGGGGAACTGGCGTGCAGGTTAGCCCCACAGGGGGTGGCAGTGTGCCTCCGTACAGGGAGTCAAACCTGCAGCGAACAACTGATACTAGGAAACATTACATCAGAAGGGCCTCTGCCATGGCAACGAAAGCGCTCTGCTCAGCTCCAGGGGACAGGAAGTAGAAGATAAACAAGAGTTGTTCACTTTGCCCCCTCCCTGCTCTACCTCTGGTCTGTCATATCTGCGGAAGACGAATCCGAGTGATATAGTCGACATCTTCATTCAATACCTAGATTACTTGGAGACAAATCACAATATGCCATCCTGAAACAGAAGAAAGAATTATGCTTGTGTAAACCAATTTAAATTTGAACATCCACACAGTACCCTAAAACAAAAGAATGCACGGAGACGTTAACAAACTAAAAAAAATAAAAATAATAATTGAAACATCAAGGAAAAGACAACCCCAAAAAACAAAAGACAAAATCATTCTATATTTAGCTATGTACTCTCTTCGTGTCCACTAGGTACATGTATGCATTGTGGTAAATATTTGGCAATGAAATATATGAAAAGCTTGGAAATTTTGGAGAGATTCACATTTACAACAGCAGAAGCTCCCTCTATAGGCCATTCTCAATAATTACTTGAAAGATGACTGACTGACTAAAGGCTCTATTGTGCCCACGACGCAAACATTAACAAAAGAGTTGGATTCGCCTTGTATATCCGAGATCGGTAATTTGAGGCACTAAAAAAGGGGGGCGCACCAGCCACACGAGCCACCCTCACCAGAAGGGGCACCGTCACAGCCATCGTCCTCACCGAAAGGGCCCATGGATGAGCAGCCGCCACCCTGCTGGCTCGAGGATGAGCTTGCCTCATTATTAATTCTCACACAGAGGCATTTTGTGTCTTGGGCCCCTGCGGTGGTCAAGCCCCTCACTAGGCCCCACACCACACAATCACTGATAACATCTAACCACACATGCTAAAACAGGCTATTGAAGCTATTTCATACATATAGTTTATGAACTAAATACTATCATGTGCTGTAATGTCCCTCTTCTTTTATAATACAGTGGTAGTTTTTTATTTCCTGTTGTATTTTTGGAAATTGGTAACATCGACTTGTGACCACACATCGACTACTGGGATGTTTGAGCCAGGGGGGTAACGTAGCACCTCAAAGCTTGTCTTCACAACATAACTGAGATGAGTCTGGACTTACTGAAACTCTGTTCTTCTTTCAGGTAAGTGGAATAAAAAAAAAGGCTAAATAAAATGTTTGGTTTTTCATGTGATCTATGTCATCGGAGTTACATCCACAACCGACGAGGGACTCGATAGAGAAAACGCCATTTGCCTTTAATACCAGTGGTTGTCCGCAGATTGTGATAAACAGCCAAGCCAGCCAAGGTGATTTTCCCCTTTTCAATTGCCCCTCGTTCGTCTTTCATATTGAAAATACTTCGCAAAAATATTTTTAAAAGAAAGAATCTGTCATCTCATGCTCCTATAATATATAGAAACCAGTATACTGGGTGTGATTAATTATTGCTGAAATACCAAAAAGGTAAAAAAATATTTATTTACTAAAATACATAATGCTAAAAGTTTCTTAGTTGGTGAGGAGAAACACTGGAGTGAAGCAATATGCTTATGAATATTTGATGGCAGTCAAACTGTCACTTCTGTTGTTTAGGCGCTTATAAGTATCAATACGCACGGAATCATTGTAAATGGCAACCATTCATTGTAAACATCTGTTCCAATCCTGAACAGGCTGATCTTGAATATTCATGAGTGTAAACAGGTGGGAAAAATATATTTTTTAAGTAATTAACTGATCTCTTCAGTGAAGAAGAAGCAGAAGGAAATGTGAAGTACATGATTTTCTCTGCCAAGAGTACCTGATGTTAGTCCCTGGGCATGTTACAGCATTGCTTTCTTTTTTCATTCTTAATCGCCAAATGCGTGAGGAGAGTGGATGGATGTTTTTTATGTTTATGAGGGATCTATACATTTCCATTGGAAAACAATATTTTCTTTAGAAATATCTAATCACCATAGCAACCACGCTCACTACAAAGCCCCTTTCTTTATCCTGGTGTGCCCCAGCCATTTACACATAAATGGTTCTCATACCTGTGGTGTTCGAGGACAGTGACTAATGACTAGGTACATCAATACCTGACTGCTTGTGCTAATGACATAATCTGCAAAGACATCACAACTGCATCTTATTACAGCCCATTACTCACAGAGCCAGGGATGGACAGTGTGTTATGCACTGCTGTACAGGAGCTATCAATGCTGTACAGTGTGTTCAATAGGGTTGAGGTCAGGGCTCTGTGCCGGCCAGTCAATTTCTTCCACACCAAACTCATCCAACCTTTATGGACCTTGCTTTGTGCACTGGGGCACAGTCATGCTGGAACCAAAAAGGGCCTTCCCCAAACTGTTTCCACAAAGTTGTAAGCATAGAATTTTCCAAAATGTCTTGGTAAGCTGAGGCATTATCATTTTCCTTCAGTGGAACTAAGGGGCCTAGGCCAACCCCAGAAAAACAATCCCTATCCCAACTCCACCAATCTTTACAGTTGACACAATGCAGTCAGGCAGGAAACGTTCTCCTGGCATTCGACAAACCCACACTCATCCATCAGACTGCCAGATAGAGAAGCGTGATTCAACACTCCACAGAACACGTTTTCACTGCTCCAGAGTCCAGTGGTGGCGTGCTTTACACCACTCCATCTGATGCTTGGCATTGTGCTTGGTGACGTAAGGCTTGCATACAGCTGCTCGACCATGGAAACCCATGCCATGAAGCTCCCGGTGCACAGTTTTTGCGCTGATGTTAATGCCAGAGGAGGTTTGGAACTCTGTAGTTATTGAGTCAGTAGAGTGTTGGCGACTTTTGCGCACCTAGCGCCTCAGCACTCGGCGACCCCGCTCTGTAACTTTACGTGGTCTGCCACTTTGTGGCTGAGTAGCTGCGGTTCCTTCCACTTTGAAATAATACCACTTTACAGTTGATCATGGAATATCTAGGAGGGATGAAATTTCATGAACTGACTTGTTGCAACGGTGACATCCTATTACAGTACTACGCTCAAATTCAGTGAGCTCTTTAGAACAACCCATTCTTTCACAAATGTTTGAAAAAGGCAGACTGGTTAGGTGCTTGATTTTATACACCTGTGGCAATGAATGAAATTGAATGAATGAAACACCTGATTTCAATGATTAAGAGGTTTGGCCCAATACTTTTGTCCATGTAGTGTATGTTAATGTAAATTTTTATTTCTGTATTGCTTTTAAAACCCCAATAATGTCCCGGGTCAATTCAACCCGAACCGTACCAAAACAGCACAAAAGTGATCACCACACCAGGGTTAAGCGATCCAGGGACTTGAACCACAAAAATCTGACACTAAAGTACAACTACTAACCCCTTGTCCACTGTAGGACAACTGATCACTGAGTTCCTGATTTCAATATCGCTTTAGTAACCACTAATGGGAATCAGGTCAACATTATTTCTGATATAGTTTTTCCAGGAGTCCTTAGATGGGCCATCAAGCTAAACGAATGGTTAACTGTGTCTTAGAACTGTACTTTGAATCCTGCTGGGATGTCTGAAAGGCTAGACAACTTCCTACATTGAATTAATGACTAAAAAACCTGATATACGGAAAAGTTTGTTCTTTTAAATGAAACGTTTTCATTGATACCTTATTATGTTAGCAACTGAGCTGGGGGCTCTCTCATTGGGGATGAAGACCATGCAATCTGGCCATTCTTGGACATATGTGTGCTGTGGGGCTCCTCTAGCGTCTGGCTGCGGGGCTCTTCCTACGTCTGGCTGCGGGGCTTTTTCTACGTCTGGCTACGGGGCACTTCCTAAGTCTGGCTGTGGGGCTCTTCTTACGTCTGGCTGCGACACTCTTCCTACGTCTGGTTGCGCTGATCTTCCTACGTCTGGCTGCGGGGCTCTTCCTACGTCTGGCTGCGGGGCTCTTTCTACGTCTGGCTGCGGGGCTCTTCCCACTTCTGGCTGTGGGGCTCCTCTAGCGCCTGTCTGTGGGGCTCTTCCTACATCTAGCTGCGGGGCTCTTCCTACGTCTGTCTGTGGGGCTCCTCTAGCGTCTGTCTGTGGGGCTCTTCCTACGTCTGGCTGCGGGGCTCTTCCTACGTCTGTCTGTGGGGCTCCTCTAGCGTCTGGCTGTGGGGCTCTTTCTACGTCTGGCTGCGGGACTCTTCCTACGTCTGGCTGTGGGGCTCTTTCTACATCTGGCTGCGGGGCTCTTCCTACGTCTGGCTGTGGGGCTCTTTCTATGTCTGGCTGTGGGGCACTTCCTACGTCTGGCTGTGGGGCTCTTTCTATGTCTGGCTGCGGGGCACTTCCTACGTCTGGCTGTGGGGCTCTTCCTACATCTGACTGCGGGGCTCTTCCTACGTCTGGCTGCGGGGCTCTTTCTACGTCTGGCTGCGGGGCTCATCCTACGTCTGGCTGCGGGGCTCTTTCTACATCTGGCTGCGGGGTACTTCCTACGTCTGGCTGTGGGGCTCCTCTAGCGTCTGTCTGTAGGGCTCCTCTAGCGTCTGGCTGTGGGGCTCCTCTAGTGTCTGTCTGTGCGGCTCTTCCTACGTCTGGCTGCGGGGCTCTTTCTACGTCTGGCTGCGGGGCTCTTCCTACGTCTGGCTGCGGGGCTCCTCTAGCGTCTGTCTGTGGGGCTCCTCTAGCGTCTGTCTGTGCGGCTCTTCCTACTTCTGGCTGCGGGGCTCGTCAAGCGTCTGTCTG
>JAOYSI010001970.1:0-16535 GCA_025775065.1 Hiodon alosoides | reverse complement strand
CCCCCCCCGCCCACCCCCCCCCCCCCCCCCCCCCACCCCACCCCCCCCCCCCCCCGCTCCCCCCCCCCCCCGTCCCGGCTCCACCCCCCCCCCCCCCCCCCCCTCACTCCCTCTTGGGACCTTCGGGTAAAACGGTGTCTCGTTTGAGGGCCTGTCGTTAATTTACAGTGAAAAACAACTTGGGCGGATGCACAGACCTGCCTCTTTTGAACCAGAATAATGCTAAAGACGAAGTTTTAGTTCTGGGCTATTTTAAGATTCCGGGTTTTTATTTTAGCTTGAGCAGTTTTTAAAACGTCATCGGAAATAATGTAGTTGGCATAGTAAAGTTATAATTTTTCATCCAAACTGAGAGGATCATTGTTAATGTATGTGGAATACAAGAAAGAAGCAATTAAAATGTTTCATATAACAAACAGTGAAATGTAGTGTGTAACGACAAATGGGGAAAGTATTAGAAGATGTGCTTTAGGTCCTTTTTGTAGAGGACCAAAGCACACCAATAGCAGTCTGTAGAGAAATGTAGAATTGTGCTTGACTAAATTTGCAACGCCCTCTCAAAAGCCACAGCGACGGTAAATGAAAGGGGATACCAAAGGTAGCGAAATCCAATCTTGCACAAATGAGAAGCCAGTTAAGAATCCATTTAGAGGAAGACATGATTCCAGGCCTCTCATTTTCAAACAATTACATTCAATTAAGAGCACAACGACTGTTAATTGATTGCTGTAGTATGTAAAACACAATGAAATGTGAGTAATTGTAAGGCTTGAGGGTCCTGTAAGGAGCCTCACGTCTGTTTAGAAATGCAGAATTTGGACGTGCATGTAGGACAACTGTAGCGCGTGGGTGTGCTGCGCGACCCCTGGTTTTGATTTGAGGTAATGGTGGATACCATGCACCGTTGAGCTGCTTTGAGTTATTTATTTATCGGTAGAGGGGTGTGAATTTAGGTTTGAGTTCTGTTTACAATCAGGCACCGGGGCTCGTGGGCAGAATTTAGACGTTTTAGATTGGGAGAATTCCAGTTTTTAATGTTTTCTCATGGCCAACCAAAAAACTATCAAAAAGTGTGCATGTAGTTTCGAATGAATAAAGGATCAAAAAGTGTAATGGGAATCCTAGGGTAACACGGGATTCAGTCCCTGAAACTTCCAACACTAATTGGAAGTATATTAAAATGCATAAATGTATGTACTTCAGAATGTGGAAATTCTAACCCGGTGGCTGCTAATATGAACCAGACTAAGTCTGCGGAACAGTAGGAGATGGTTTGATAAAGGGCAGAAAGGTTTAAGGGCCAGGAATGTTCAGGCAGTGAGGGGTTAATATTCCGGTCCCCTTCGGCAGGTGACTCACTTCTCACAGAGACCTGCTCTGCCTGGCTTTGTCTGTGTGGCTCCCTTCCAAACCCCTCAGAAATAATAGGCAAGAGGAGGAGGGGGTGGAGTCGACAATGCTCTGGTTCTTCTTGCAGGAAATATTAATGGGAGCCAGTGTGTGTTCTGTTCTGTTTTTTTGTGTGTGTGTGTGTGTGTGTGTGTGTGTGTGTGTGTGTGTGTGTGTGTGTGTGTGTGTGTGTGTGTGTGTGTGTAGCCAAACTAAATAGTTATGATTTATCCTGGCGTGACTCATGTAAGGAGTAAAATTTTATGGCCTGGGTGGTGGGAGTATGAAGCAGGGAAATGGCATAGGGTGAGGGTGAAGCAGAACTGGGAAGAAGCAGAAGGGAAGGTTGTTTTTTTTTAAAGCAGTCAAGTGCTAATTGGCCTCCTGCTTTACTCAAGCCTGGTCTCGCTCTCTGCCACTGGGTTTGGCCTGGTAGGTGCTTATTTTTTAAAATTTTTTTTTCCTTAAGCACGGCTTACTTGCCGTTTGCAAAGGAGCCGTCCTTGCATGTGTAAGTGGGTCCAAGCCACCTCTCATGATGTAGTAATTAACCCAAAGTTCTGTGATTGTAACGCAGTATAATAGCTAAAATAATACAGGGGACGAGTACGTTTTGATGTATTTTCAGGCTTGCTGCCTTTAGACATAGGGCATCAGTGCAGCTTTATCCAACATTGTGTTTTTAATGCATATATTAACATTAATATGTATTTACTTTCTGTAGAGTGCCTAAAGGACATGAAATATATATGGGGTCAGATGATTATCGACCGTTTTGGAGAGTACATCCTTTAAGGAAGCCTGGTCACCATACCATTAGGCCTGTCCTCTCTACAGAAATACCCTGAACTACGGAATATAAATGAACTGGCTGGCGGCTGTGTCAGTGGAGAAGCCCAGTGGTATTGGGCTAACTCTGCGTACCTCAGTCTCTTTCAGCCCTTTCCTGTCAGGAGCTGAGCTGCGATGGATTCATCCTGATCTGGAAGTCTGCAGACAGCATCGGTCTGCTTTTATATGGCTGCCATTAGTGTCTGCGTGTCTGCGTGTCTGCGTGTCTGCGTGTCTGCGTGTCTGCGTCTTGGACCGCGATTGTTCTGTGGAACAGCCACCGCTTTTCGTAGCTGCAATGCTGGGCCCGAGACATAAATGTATCTGGCCCGACGTTCTACCAATGTCTACCATCTTCATCGTACATATTTTTTAGCATTGTTCAACACTAATTAGCCTTGTTGTTTTTGGTCCTGTTGTGATCAAGAAGTAAACTCTCATGATCTCTGATGTGTGCTGCACACTTATGTTAAACAGGGAAAACCCAGTGCCTAAGTCCTATGTTAATAAAATGGTTAGCAATACCTTAGTGGTATAACTTTTAAAGAGAACAAAAATAGTCACGCTACCTGACTGATTAATTAAAAACCGTTCAAGTCTTGGAGCAGGAACGCGGACGAAATGGCATTTGTATGTGTGAGCGTAGTCTCTTCCGAACGTTCCTCTACGTCGTCTCCCGCTAACTGTGTCCCAGGAAATGCACACACTAGAAATTCTGACGAGCATCCCATGATGGTTGTAGTCCGTCGGTGAAGCACTTCAACTCCCCACTGAAGTATCTAATGAAGAATGCAACTTGCTCTTTACTGACCCTGTGTATGACCAGTTTCAAACCGGTAGTCACCCGTATTTAAGGAGGGGAGATCTAAGTAATCTTTGACTCCTCTCTTTCCCACTTGACCCCTACACCAACGTTTAGAGCTCGTCTCTAATTCAGGAAATCAGATAGGTCTGGTCTGCAAATTCAACAGAAATTAAATAAAGAAGACATTGAAATCTAAGTTCTCTTTTTGGAGGGGCGCTCCAGTCAGATAAATGCACTTGTCTCATCACTCTACATTCCTTTTGTGATATTCTGGCAAATGACAAGGCCTCTGTGACTCTAAAAGAGAACCCTATCAATATCGGTATATAGCTGTATTAAATCGCATTGAAAGAGCTTTTAAATTAGGTTTTTAAAAAGCTTTTTTGCTTTTCGGTTCCCACTTTTTCTTTATATCAAGTTTAGTGTGGGTTGAAATGGGGGGGGGGTTGAAATCAATTTTCTGTGCAGCCGTGTACTGACTCTCTAACTAATTGGGGGCATGTATAATGAGATTTGAGATGAGACAAAGGTTTTTTTTTTTTTTTGGTTTTTTTTTTTCTTAATGACTTTTTTGTGATTTTTATTTTTGTTTTATGTTACTATTAAAGCAATAAAACATGCTCAGTCATAGCCTTGTGTAAATGTCCATCAGCATATATCTTTAAACCCCATTTGATTATGGCTAAATATCATCATTGCACATTTTAACTCGCTGTTGCTCTTAGATTCATAACATTTGGACTGATTGTAGATTTTGCGTTGCATATGTATAATACATTCAAAATGCATTTCTCCAGTTATTTGAATGTAAAATATAGCCTTAGTAACAACTTTGAATGGAACCCTGCAGGCCGTTCACATTCACAGCTGTTGCCCATGTCGAATGTTAATGCGTTCATACTGCACGTGGCATCGACCATGGCCAGGGAACTGAGAGAGGGGCTGTTACCTAAAAATGTCATTCATATTTTATTTAAATAGACATATTTAATGGAATTAAAACAAAATAATGATATGCTGGTAAATAATTAAGTTGATTATTCAGTCCTAAATAGACTCCAATATTTAAAAAAGCTTTTCGTAGCATGTTCTATACACAGGAAAGCAAAGGCGATTAATCTTGATCATTTTTAGACTAGTACGATCTTGTTTACAGTCGGTTTTTATTCCATTGAAGATGTTTAAATAAATATTAATACAGTATCAATATTGCACGGGATTCTTCAGTACGTTGCTTAGCTACCGTTGTTTAGAGCGGAAAGATTTGAGGTAACTAAAGACCGCCCCTTACCTTTTTGCTGGTCCCTGCTATAATTTTAAACACACCAACTTTATGATTTAGGCTGCCGTGGTTGGTGTGAAGGGCTCCACTTTGTGTTCAGTATACAAGAACGACAATTTGCCTGTGATGTTTGCTTCATTTTTAGTCTTGAAGCATTTTGTACCATCAGACCAATGCATCCTGTTATTATTATAATAGCGTCTTACGTCGATTAGTCCCGTTTTACTGCTTTTAATGAGGTACGGTATTAAAATCTGTCTGGTTACTAAGTGTCCTCCTTTTGCAGTACTTTTGGGGAACTGAAGACTGTGCGTTTACCGAAGAAAATGAGCGGGACGGGCCTGCACAGAGGGTTTGGCTTCGTGGACTTCCTCACCAAACAGGATGCCAAGGTGAGAGTCACCTTGCATTCCCTCAATCTTGCCGTCTGTGATGACACAGGGATTGTATACTTCCCATGACCTTAGGCGTTTTTGTCAGTGGGGGTTGCTTTATTTGTTTATCTTATTTATACCTGATGATGATATAAGCTAGTGTAATTTAGTCGACCAAAATATGTACCCATTATTTGGTTTGCATTGTAGATGAGAACTCGTTTTATTTCCTAAACAGTGTTTAAAACTGAATGTTGAAACATGTTTTCTCCTCGTATTTCCGTTTAGATACGTAAAAGAAAATCTCCTCAAGGTTCTCCATTATTAATTGGTAAAATAACGGAAACTCTTTAGTGAAGTTATTGATACCAATACAATCAAATTTACTAACTTGCCAGATATAAATTAAATTTACAATTTCATCATACAAATATTTTGCTAGTATGAAACTAATGGAAATCCATCAATTTGAAGCACTGGATTTGAATGGTGACAGTGGGAATCGATCTGAGTGAAAAAACATAATATTCGCTAGCTAGAGTTTAAAAAACCTTTTATAATTGGAATGTGTAATTCGAAAGTCATGGCAACAGATGCTATAAAATTGTCACAATTCCATTATGACGCAGCCGTGATGATTATTTTGGCAGCTGGACTTTTGGCATAAACGCACCACTGTAAAAGCTTTGTTTCGTGCTAATCTTTAAACAAAATGGAGATTATTCATTTAATAATATTTAAATGTATAATGAGAAGGGCCAAAGCTCAGTGGGTGCTTGAGAGGGTACCCGCTAATTATTTTCAGTGGGTGCTTGAGTCCCGGAGCACCCATGCAGTCAGTGCTTATGCCAAAAGCATAGGCATGGGCAGCAATAGCCGTTATGTGCACCAGGGGGCAGTGTCACCAAAATAGCCTCACAGCATAGAAACCCTGTTTGCCCCCTAACCCAACCCTTTAATGTAGCCCTAGCTATTTTCTGCGGCCCATTAGAACAGGAAGAGGTGTTACCTCCTGCTCCACCTCATTTTGACACCATCAGCTCAGTAACGGTCCTCTCGCGTTCTTATTTCCAAAGCTCTCCTCTCTCTTAACCCCCCCCTTGTCCTTTAACTCATCTTTCTTGCTTCCAAATCTCACACTCTCCTCATATGTTCCCCTAAATTGTTTATAATGTCCTACCTCCCACTCTTTGTTTCTCATTTTGACTACATTTTGTTCTTGGTCTGGTAGTTCTAATAAGGTGGAGCAACATCTGTCTTTCCCATCCAATGCGGTCTTCCCCAGGGTTCAGCATCATCTTCTCGGTGTGCCGCGTACCACCGTTCACCCTCTGTCATATAGGGGGCTTCCCACGCACTCCTTTAATCAAATGTTTATTTTGCCATCTCTTTGGAGTGGACATGGCAAAAACGATGGTAAACAGCATGGACCTGCCACAAGCTCTGATTTTTTTCTGAACGCGTTCTTAACCGTTTCCCTCCACGCCACTGTGTCAGTCAGTGGAAGCAGAGGTCCGGAGGCTCCCGTTCACAAGTCATTAGCAAGTGAACAGAATAGTCAGGCAGGCCAACGATCTAATTCCGCACATGTTGTGCGGAAACCAGTCGCTTCTGTGTTGCTAGGTCTCTGTGTTTTCTGCAGGAGTTGCTGCCTTTGAGCGTCATGTTTCGGTGGGTTCTTTATTTGGATTGGTCTAAAATAGTCTGTCAGTCATACAAGCCAGTCGCCTAGCCGTTATCTAGCTTCAAATTATCTCACTTTGCCATTGCTTACCATACAGCACTGCCACTCAGCTTTCGTCAATCCTAGTTTTTGGCCTTGATCGAAGCCTATTGATAAACACTAGCTGACAAGATAAACACGTTTACCCCCCCCCCCCCACCCCCTTAAATTTATATTTATTCAATTTGTGGATATGTAAATGCTGGTCTGCTGGCTAGTGACAGCTGTTTGTATGAACCATATTCGCGCCTTGTCAGACCTCTGCTCCTCCTCCTCCTCTATTAGCAGATTGTGCTGTCAGGTTAAATAAACAACCAGCAGTTTAGGTGCTTAATTGCTGTTTTCCCCCAAGTAAGGTGGCACCTCCACCAATGGCTCCAAACAGATGCACATCTTTATTTAGTTTATATGCACCTAAATGCTACGCTGCTAGACCCAGGTGAGCACCTCTAAGCCGGTGATCACCTGGGTTTTAGTTTTAGTTCAGATGTAGCCTGGCGCCAACTTTTACCGTTTTGACTTTCCACGCCATTATCTTGCGTGCCGATTTATCATGTTGACTGTTCGGAAAAGCCCCGAGTCTGTTTCTGAACTGTGCGCTGCCGTGACTCCAGCGTACCCTTTATGGCCCTGAGGACGCTGACTCTGACCCACATGAGAAGTTTTCCAGTGTCAGTGCTTATGGGCCTGTGACCCTCTTTCCCCTCTGCACAGAATGCATTCACCACCCTGTGCCACAGCACCCACTTGTACGGTCGCCGGCTTGTCCTAGAGTGGGCAGACTCGGAGGAGACTGTCGAAGCCCTACGTAGGAAGACTGCCCAGCACTTCCACGGTAAGTCTTCGTCACCTTTTACTTCCCGTAATTCCTCCTGTGCTGTGATCACAGTTATCCCACGTAAAGAGCCTCATCTGTTGAATGGCCTTGGAAGTTGGTATAAGTTGGAAGTTCACCTCTCGTTTTTGCAGAAACATCTTCTCTGTACAGTACTTTTTTTTTGGGTAGCTTTGAGTAGATCTTTCATCCTCTTTTGCAGCCCCCTCTGTAATATTTTTCTTGGTGCAGCTCTCTTTTGTTTGTATATTCCTGTGTGCCTAAGCAAACCTTTTTTCTGGCTTGGAGTTTTAAATTGTTTGTTAACGAGACTAATGTGTATGTTGGTGTCCAGTTTTTGTCGCTCGGAAGTGACATTAGCATGCCTGCACCGTGGTTCATTAAATGAGTTTGGTTTGTTTGAATTATGACATGGCTGTGTGTAAATTGCCCGTGTTGGGCTGCCCGGGCGGTGCTGCGTCATCGTCAGGGTGCTCTGAGTCCAGGATGAATGAGGTGGGGAGAGTGCTCAGACAGCGGTCGATACCCTTTCTACATGTTTGTTTAGAGAGATCTTTAGGATGTTTGGAGCTTGTTCCTCAATCAATCTGGCCTGATCTGTGCTTTCCTTCTTCAGCATTTCACACTTGACGATCAATGCCCCCCGGGTCTATCTCCTCGTACTGAGGCTGGCCAGACAGGGACTGTTGTCCCTGAGAACGATGTGGGAAAGAAACTGGGATAGACAGATTTATAGTTTACTGACTAAGGGTAAACAAACTGCCTTGGCACATGACAAACCAACGGAAGCTGATTGGGCATATCGGGAATTCTAAAAACACAATTTTTTCAACCCCCCCCCCATACAACAGCCAGTTTCCAGACTCAAACTCTGTCAGATCCTATGTTCTCAGTTTGTAGCTCCATCACATCTTATCTTACGATCTCTCCAGATCGCCTTTCGGTCTCTTTCAGATATGCCACCTCAAAAAGGGGTTATTTATTAATTTATCATGGCTTGTCGTTTGATATTTCACTGGTTCTAACCGAAGTATCCAGGTGCTGTCACCCATTATTCACCCGTTGTAATCCTATCCAATAGAAGGGAAAAAAGTTTTTTAGCTTAGAGGGTGCTTTATTTTGCTGTCCTGATGTGATGAATGTGGACCTCAATGCAGATGGTGAATGGTCAAAAATAAGAGGCCAATGTGTATTTGTCGCCCCCCCCCGCACTCCACTATTGTCAATGTTAACGATTCACTGTCCATGCATTTCTGCTTTTCTCTATTTCAAGACGTTTTAGTAGTACCTCTTTTCAAATCCAATTTCCCGGCTCCATTGTACAGTCTGCACGCCCGCTCATTACCTCCGAGCAAATAAGATCCCAGCGCCAATTCTCCTGGGTTGGAGAGGAAAAGAGCTGGTCGAATATTGAAAAGAAAAATCAAACCTAATTATTGCTTATTGATTTCATGCACCCCCTCCCCCGGTCTCCGGCCATCATTGTTTTCACTTTTCAACTTTACCAAACCCCTTCCCCCTTCATCGTGTGGAATCGGGCTTCTACATACAGACACTTGTCGTGGTTGTAACCGGCAAATGAGGTGGCGCTTTAAGTTGGCTGCTTGCAAGTGTTAATAGGCGTGGAAATGCCCCTTGTTTTGGCAGACTATGCTACACATGCTAGGACCTCGTTCATGTATTTATATCACGTCCCTTCTTTAAGAAGTTTGAGTTTGTTACTGGCTGTTTGTGTTTCCCGCTGTAATTCTCTGTCATCTCATTAGCCACTGATGGAGCTGTAGAGTCAACTGAGGGGCCCCGAGGAAGCTTTTTATTTCTACTGGATTGCTTTTTAAAATGAGATCAACTATTGCCTTTTGCTGTAAATAAAAGTAACGCAAAAAATACCATTCTATTCCGACATTCAGTTTTGAATACATTCTCACCCGCCAGAAAAACGATAAGGCCTGGCTTCCGTTCTCCTGTCCTCACCTGCTGTGTTATATTTGAACAACACGTACACCATTCCCCAGGACTGTGTGAATAATAGATCTCTTCTAATCAAAGAACAACGGTCAAATTATTGTTCCCCAAATTCCAATAAGTTACTCAATTTAGCATTGCTATTTTTCGACAGTTCTTGCCGAATTTGGGACATGATCTGGGTTGTGTAGTTGTTGATGTAGGTAGCCTTTCGGTAAGTACAATATATTTCACCGCCCTTGCCAACTTGGTTGATGACGCCTGAAGTTTAGGACTGGAACAGGGGGAAGAAAATGCCAACGTCTGTATATATTGTCCTAAAGTTTGGGACTGGAACAGGGCAAAGACGATGAAAATGTCTGTATATATTTGATGTTTTTTCAAAATGGGTTCAGAATTTGAATTCAGTGTGTAGAGAAACCATGAATTTAAAAATCTGCAATTTGGTGCCTTAACAAATGAAAAACGTAGCTAACTAATGTTCTGATGTTAATTTGCACACGGTAATTAAGCTATGTTCTAAGTAAGAGTGGGAGAATTTACGCACGTGGTGTTTTTACTTTAAATAGACAAACTGGAGAGAGAAATGGTTTACTTTTAAGGACTTTTTGTACAACTTTGGTGTCTCACCTTTATGTTTGTGCTTCCAGATAACCCCAAGAAGAAGAAGCAGTCGGAGGTGATGAAGGATATCCTGGAAGAGATGGAAGGAGAGGGAAAGGGAGAGGGTGATGAAATTAACTAAGCTACACAGCCCGTACCCATTACCAACCCTGCTTACTCTGAGCTTGCCTAGATATGCAGTTATCTGCCAACGCTTGGTTCACAAGGGAGAAGTGAATTGGAGAACAGGTGCAATGGTTGACATTTCCCACACGGATGTTCAAAGCTTTGTTCAAAGCAAAAGGAAAAATTATACACCAGGAGTCTTCAACCTTTTTCCCCTCCAAATCACAGAAACGGTCGAGATCTGTTCGGCTTGACCGAATAGACATTCAAAAACATGTGGCCTGAAGATGCATGAAGACTTGCATGTCGAGATGCAAGAGATGTGGAGATGTCACCCAGCAGCTGACTATATTTGTCTAAAGACAAAGTTAAAGGTTTTGGTCCTAAATAAATTCCATGAGCCCCTCCATGTGTAGGGACTGGCAATCGTGTATATGAAGACTCCATCATTAGGTGTGCTAGTAAAGGTTATAGTATTAAGGTTGTTTCTTAAACTTTACTGCTCTGAATATTTCAATTATTTGTTTTAATTTTTAAATATATTTTAAATGGTACATGTTTATGCATTTTGTTTAGACTCCCTATTTTTTGTAATGGAAAGTAAAATATTCGACTTCTTTAAGCGTATGGATTATTCATCTAACATCTACGACCTATATTAAAGTGTGGTGGATTTGCCTGTCATTTGAAAGATCCATGTGTTATTTTTCTGTCCAATGTTGTAATGTAACTTGAAAATCAGTATGAGTAAGTGGGGAGGATATACACTGCTGATGTTAATTTTTAAAAATAAATTATTTTTTAATTTTTCTCCCCAAATTTGGAAAATAGTTACAGCTAATGCATCTCAGCTCGTTTCCTGGAATCTTGCCACTGAGCCACTCAGGGGGGGCATAATTTACAATAGAACACTCCTGTTTAATCTTGTGAGATTATTGTATATTATATAACTTTTAATATAATTGTGTTTTGCTTCATTATCAAAACTGAGATCAATCCAGACTGCTAAGAATCACATGGCTCTGCACTGATGTGCTGTTCAGTCCAGAACTATTCTTGTCAAACCTCTTTTTGCAGTACAGTAAAACTGGAGCCGGCCAGGGGTGAACATGACTGTGCTACCCTGAGACGTGCCAAACTGACGTGTGCGATACTATGCGCGATGAACGTGAACAGTCTTTTGCTGCTAGTCCAAATCTTCACAACGCACAGAATCTAGTGCATGAATGGAGAGTTCGCGGTGCCTTGCAGCACATAATGCGTTCTCAATTACACGCAATGCAGCTATAATATTAAGTGGAATAGGCCGCTGTCTCATTACCCCGTTGCTATTGTTTGTCCTCACTTTAAAACGGCTTACAGACAGCCACCCATTTTGTGACCATTTTAAATCCCGCTCTTCCTGCTAAAGGCATGAACAGGGTTTGTGATGTGCTTGTTAGGTGTTTCGTGTTTTTTTCTTTCCAGAGTCTGTTTGAGGACAATCGCATTGTGCATGTCTGTTTTAGTCATCTTTGGTTCTGCATCCAGAATGCAGAGCCTTGTAATCTGCTCTGCTTCTTTAAACTTCTTATTCCGCCAATTTTCCAAACCCCACTAGTAATGCAGCTTATAAACTATGAATGTTGGGGGGGTTTACAATGTTTGCTGATACCGTTATCCTGCTTTCCTGTGCTCCTTAAGAAGATTGGTGACATAAATATTTAAATATATTAAGTTGCCTTGGTTTATAGGCTTAGAGCATGAATGCTAGTTGATATCGGGAGGTTTCGCAAGCTCACTATGAAAGGTCTTATTGAAATAGGCTAAGTGGTAAACAAATGCATCTTCACACCTTTAAATGAGTGCATATAAATGGTTTTCAAGCTCATAATAATCAATTACTTTTATCAGCTAGTGAATAGGTGGTTTGTGTGGCTCAATCAAATTTGATGTCCCCATTTAAAGTTTCTGGAGTTGTTGCCCCAACTGGTGATACGTGATAGCCATATAACTTTCACATTCTGCTGACTATCAAGCTTGCTAGCTAGCTGCACTTTACTGTAATCAAAGATGTTTACATTATTCAACTATGATTAACCCTCTCAACTCTGTCAATCACCATATGTTCTGAAGCACGACACCGGTTTTTATATGCCGATTCTGCACAAATGGGTGTTAAAAAAATGTTAAACGTTGATCCAGTCTTCCTTTCTTGTTTGTTCTGGCATGACAAATCTCATTTAAAAGCCAATGATCTCTAGAGAAAAGGTGCTTGTCATATAAAATTTCATATGAACGTTTTCCCCCAACAATCAGCTGTTACTGATGCCAGAACTGAAGTTGCAAACTAGCTACAGTACTTTGCAGAGGTCTGAGGCACATGTAAATTCTGTGAAGTGAGGATGCTTTCAAAAATAATGAAATGAGTTTCTAAATATAAATTAAATGCTATAAAGGGCAGTAACAGTAAAAACCTGAAATCTAATCAATATTTAGAGTGATATTTTAAAACTGCATAAATTCTCTTAGGTACACTGTCATGCAGTTTTATAGGGCAATCGGCGGGTAGATTTTTCCAAGCATCTTGGAGAACTTTCCACTGTTCTCCTACAGACTTTGGCTGTCTCGCTAGCTTCTGCCTATCCTGGTAATCCCAGTCAGCCTTGATGATGTTGAGATCAGGGCTCTGTGGAGGTTGTACCATCTGTTGTAGAACTCCTTGTTCTTCTTTCGGAGAATTAATGTTTGGAAGTCTTAAAATAGCTTTTTTTCTATTGACACACTTATGCAGAAGACGAAAATAAACATCAGACATAATTTATGTAAAAAAAATCTAGGGTGCCTAAGACTTTTGCACGGTACTGTGCAAAAATTAAACTGACAGATTTGCCTCTACTTGCTTTTTCATATCCGTGATCTGTGCTGGCTAACGGACATTCTGTTTGGATGACTGTTTGGTATAAATAATGTGTTTTTATATTTTTAAAATATTTTGTCATGGAACAGCCTTGATTAGTAATTGTTTTACAAAGCTTGTTTTAGGTTTCTTGGTCATTCGTTTTTAAAGTAATTAATATTTTTGTACTGAAGGTGCAAGTTTACGTTGTAGTTTTTGGTGAAACCCCGATGTTCTTAAAATAATTATTGGAACCCTGCTAGTGTTTTAGGATTACAGTGCGTTTAATAGGGATACACCATGATAAAAGTATTTGGTCTGTTTGTTAATATGTCAACAATGTTTACATACAAGATCCTATGATGGACCACGATGCTAACTGTAACAGCATTTGTACTCAAGGAGAGTAAAACAAATCTGGAGAAAGATGTGAGCAAAATCTGCTGAGCAAATAGACTACAATAAGACCTTTTCTTTGAATCTGTCAACTCAATGAAATATTTAGTATAACACCTTCAAAATAAAATGTTATGAGTT
Organism: Hiodon alosoides; assembly: GCA_025775065.1. NCBI lineage: Eukaryota > Metazoa > Chordata > Actinopteri > Hiodontiformes > Hiodontidae > Hiodon > Hiodon alosoides. Next base: position 3,187 of record JAOYSI010001970.1, on the reverse strand, counting down.
CTTTCCAGATCTCAACACAAAGATAATTACAGGAAAACAACAACAATTAAGGGAAGGCATGGTTTAGCATCCACGCTAAGGAAGGGGCTGAAAATGAGCTGCCAGTCTACGTTTCTGTGCCGGCGATGATTGGTCCTCAATAATGTCAGTGTCAAGGCAGGAGGCAAAAGCAACTAAATGAATGGAGCAAACCTCGTTTTAAGGGTTTCGGATTTAAATTACAAATGCCTATACGTTTTTGCATCACTTTATTATGTCATTACATTATTTCATTAAGTTAAACATTACTAATCTGGTCCGTGGGTTGTAACGTGCCCCCAATCCTCAAAAGATATTTCTTATCCTTTCACCACGGCGAATGGACTGCTAGCAATATAGTTGTCTTTTGCATTTCTGGGAAAATCCATTATAATAGAGAAATATTTGAGCAGTCAGCAAGTGCTTTAAATTTATATGTGCTGAATTTGAATTAAAAAAAAAATAGGTTGGGTAAAATGTTTGATAACGCAACAACGATGAATTTTGTCTTTTGTCAATTAAAACCATTTTGATTTTAGTTTTAGAATGGCTTTAAAGTTACAGCAAAGTAAAAAGCAACTATAATGTAGTGATATCATCTGTCAATAATTTGGCAGTGTCATACATATGCATAAGTCCACCCCCCCCCATAAACACACACTATATCTCTCCCTTGCAGCTTCTCTCCAATTCACTAAACGCTCCATAAAAAGTCAATGCTAAATGAGAAAACGGGTTGACAACAAAGCGAGAAACCCAAATAAGGTGAATTTCAGTATTCCGTAACCGGAATTTTTTTTCCGTATTTTTTATTTTATTTTTTATCTATTTGACTTTGACAAAATAAATTCTTTTAATTAAAAACTAAGAAATGATGTTGCCTCATATTCACTATGTTTGGATATAATTACGTTTTTACTCTAGTTCGTACTAATGAGATCAATCTCTGTTAGTTTTTGTTTTTGCTCCTTGTGTTGAATTGACATTTTAATTCAACAGAATTAAATTAACAACAGTATTAACATTGCGTGGGCAGTTTTAATTTCTTTAACTTATAACCCCTTCAAAGAAGACTTATGAAAACTTATTTGTAGATTTTGAACCTGCAGAGTTCTCCTGGCATGTCTCTCTCTTTCTCTCTCTCTCTCCCTCTCTCTCCTTTCTCTTCCCTTTCTGAATATTGCTTTGTTTTTTCCCATTCTGGTTTCTTTGACTTTGTTATTCCATCCCGTTTTTTATCAGTCTAAAAGGAGCGGAGCAGAAATATACAGCTTTCACGCACAAAGCAATTAAAACACTGAGGTGCTGCGGAGGCAGGAATTCATTTGCATGATTTCACAGCCTCCCTCTCCCATCTCCGCTCTTCCGACAAGATACTTCAAACTTCTAAAACACGTAGTTGCCTGTGTGCATGGGCTGGGAGCTGTGTTGCACAGTTAAAGCTGACCTGCGCAGAGTCCATCGCTGACTTCTACTCCGTTCCCCCTGTCCTTTTCCACCGGTCATCCTCCTATCAGCCAGCAGCAAGCCCGGAAGCCTTCCAAAAAAGCACAGTTCACAGAGCAAGTCAGAGAGTTGTCTGTCTCTGTGTGTCATACCTGCAAGAGATTTGTCGTAGCAAGATGTACCTTGTGCCAATTGCATTTAGACCTGAGCACAGGGTGGGTGCAGCTTAAGGTGATTAGGATCAATTTGAACCATTTCTTCTTCTTTTTTATTTCACTTGAACAAATTTGATTGCTCATTTACAACCAGATATCAACTTGTCACCTTGATTCGATGTCAGGTTCGAAGCTGTAAACTGGTGTGAAAGAAAGACACTGCAATTGGCACAGACGAAACTGGGTGTGATGACAGAGTGATCCCTCTGTGTGTATGCGGTGTGTGTCAGTGCCTCCCTGCCGTGTTTGTGTTGTTTCTGTGTGTGAGTGTGTGTGTGTGTGTGTGTGTGTGCGCGTGCGTGTCAGCGTCTCTGTTTGTGTGCGCTTGTCTTGGTTGTGCGAGTGTGGGCAGAATAGCAGGGGAACCCCAACACTGTGGCCCTGCTGGGCAGATGCAGAAGCCCTACGGTCAGCTTCTCATTCCCCTTGATTGCTGCGATTGTTGTTGGGCAGGTGGGAGCAGGAGTTGTGCTGGCAGACCTGGAGGAAACATTAGCCCCCTTGAGTAGAGACTCCAGAGTGGGACACGCCAAACCACTGGATCCCAGTGCAAGTGGCAGGGAAGTCATAATGTCCCCCCCCCGGATTACCCATCTAGAAAATATTTTTTTCTGTATTGATTAAACTGTATTGATTATCCAGCAGGAGGTATGATATTGAATGCAAGATGTTTGTTTCTTTATTGTAGTTATGTTCCTTATACCCCTGCTTTGACTGACCTGTAAAGAAAAATCATGCAGTTTTCTTTGTGCTGCATGGGAATTGGGGTGAAATTCCAAGGCACTGGCCTTGCTGTAAATCTTGTCCGTTAACATACAGACATCTTTCCATCTTTCATCAGACTAGCTGAATTATAATTTATATTCATATATATATATATATATATATATAAAAAGCTTTTCAGCGCCTTTTTAAAAAGTATATTGATGCACTTCTGAACTAACCACCTCGGTGCCTTGGTACCCGTCAGGCTGTTGTTGGGTAACGAATGGTAACCTCAGAGCGCCATTGTTCTCCCAACGCGGGGCGCGCTGCCTGTCCAAGAGTCCCTGACGCGGCGGGGTGCCTGTGTGCAGAGGGCCCGCCAGTGCGTCAGCTAACTGGTGGCGCGCGCGGGGAGTGTAACCGTGTTGGGGGAGGGTGTTGATCAGAAGCCTGGCTGTTTACAAACACTCCCACGTCTTTTGACACCTCTGCCGGTTTCTTTTCTTTTATGAGAGAAAATATACTCTTTGTATCACCGTCGACCCCACCCCCCCTTATAATCCTCAAAAATGTTCGGCAACGCTGTGCCCCCCCCTTCCCGACTTCCCACTCAAAGTGACGTGGGTAAGCTGGTTTTCAGTCATGTCTCTCCTCCTCCCTTTTCCCAATCTAGCCCTCCCTCTGGCAAAATTACCAACATTTCCGTTCCCCCAGTCTCTCAATGCCAAGGCATCTTCTGTCCAGAATTCCTGGCTCTGCCTCGCCATCCCTCACTTTCCCCTCCCTCTCTCCGCTTAGACAAT
>JAOYSI010001969.1:0-16535 GCA_025775065.1 Hiodon alosoides | reverse complement strand
TGTCTGTTGGAATTTTTGCCCATTCTTCCAGAAGAGCATTTGTGAGGTCAGACACTGATGTTGGATGAGAGGGCCTGTCTCGCAATCTCTGTTCTAGTTCATCCCAAAGGAGTTCGATAGGGTTGAGGACAGGGTTCTGCCAGTCAAGTTCTTCCACACCAAACTCATCCAACCATGCCATTAGAGACCTTGCTTTGTGCACTGGGGCACAGTCATGCTGGAACAGCAAAGGGCCTTCCCTTTGTACTTTACTTCTGCTGTATCTTATTATATACCCTATATGGACATAAGTATTGGGACACCTACACATTACACCAACTGTTTCCACAAAGTTGGAAGCATAGAATTTTCCGAACTGTTAACGCCTCAGCTTACCAAGAATTTTGGGTATAGGGTATATAATAAGATGCAGCAGAAGTAAAGTACTTCTGTCTGTAAGGAGAAGTTGGTTTGGTTGTCATGTTATTTTCTGTTTATATAATTTAACTTTGGACATAATATAATTTTAATTCCAGAAGTTAGTGACATACTATTGCCCCCTTGTGGTTAAGGATGGTTAGAAGGTTCAGAAGACGACCTGAATGAAGAATACCAACTATTTCGGCCTTCAAGCCATTTTGATTCTTAGTCTGAACATGTGCTGTCGTATGCAAGAACTGTTATTATATACTGAATAGCGTTTATAATAGGCCATTATGCTCTGGATATGGACAAAAGCTGTCAAAGCCACATGTTGTCCTTTGCGTCTTTTTTTATGTAGACCTAATGACTTTATATCCAGTGTGAAATTTCGTTAGGGCTTTCGTTAAAAGATTTTAGACTTCAGATAAAAATGGACAAAATCTGAACTAGAGAAATTGTGATACAATTTAAATGTCACAAAATGTAAAGCAATATTTTCCCTGCTGTCCAAAAACAATTAATAATCCATGACATTTTCTAGCAATTCCCTTCCATATGTAAATTTTTAGATACCTGATATGAGTAAATGTCAGTCTTCACAAACTAAATGAAAAATAAAAAATCTTCAAGGATGTATTTTTTGCGTCTAATACAAAGCCGCAGGAATGCTTTCAAGGCCTGCAGAAGACAAATTATTTTGTGAAAAACAGTTTTTTCCGAAAAAGTAATTTAACCATTATTATACATTTAAACATTAAAACATTATATACAGTGTCATGTTTATAAACTGTGCCATGAAGGAGCACGTATGTACATAAGCATGTATTGGCTTCTTAGGACTTCTGGTTATTTATTAAGTTTGGAATGGAATTCATTGTGGGTTAACCACAGTAGTTGTTTATCAATCGCCTTGAACACACTTTGACAGAATCAGGAGAGCGCATCAGGGGAAACAGATTTCTATGGGGAACTGAATTCAATACTACATCTATATGGAACCATGATGACAATTATAACCCAATTTGGAAGCACATGATTTGATTTGCCTCATTCCACTTTCAGTCTGGATTCTGTGATTCTCTCCAGACTGCAACAGCACATCCACTAGATTACTTTAATCAACATCTTAACCAGCGTTTATCACAATCCATGTATCAAAGAGAAATAAAAAAAAATGTTCACGTTAACGTTCATAAAACAATGGAAACCACACCCAAAAATCAAAAACATAAAACTTTTTGAATGCATTTTGGTGTTTATAAATGAAATGTTATGAGTGTTTGTTTAAAAACATTGATCTACATTGATTTAAAAACACAGTGTTTATATAGCTCAACGTGTTTTCATTCAAACACACAAATGATTTATATCTAGAACACTTAAAAAAAAAAAACATTATTAATAAACAATTGAAATGTTCTCTCTCTTTTTAAATTTATTTTTGCAGTGTGCATGTTTAGCAAATTAAACTAAGGACACAAGGAGTAAAGAGGGAAAAAAGACAACAGCCAGTCAAATATGTCATTCTAATTGAGAGAGTGTTCAGGAAAAGTAAGGATGCTAGTTTATTCACATTCTTGCATAATTCAAGAAGAGCAGCGAACAGAAAACTGATTAGGTGCCAAACCATTCATTTAGGAAATTAAATGTTTGCATGTTTATGATTATTGTGATTATTTTGTGGTTCTCCATAAAGCTGTCTGCATGTAAATGAAGTCGTTAGTTAAAAGCTAGAAATCTGGGGGCAATTGTTCTACCTGCAGTGTATGAGAGCACAGGAACCTTTAAGACCAACAAACCTTACATTCTGGGCCCAAATGCAGATTGCCAACAGTCTTCAGCTGAGTAATTGGTACAACTGGAGGCAGTGGTTGATCAGCTACATAATAAAAGGCTGTAGGACTTTTTCAGTACCTGAGAGGAAAGTGATTTGTGATTTGACCCTTTTTTAAAGAGAACCTTTTGACCCTTTTGCATCCTTTTTTAACCTCGGTTTCTTGTGTCCCTTTTTGTACCTCTGCCCAACAACTGTTTTTTTCTTGTAAAATGCCTCTGATGGATGGTTTTCCTGATTCTGTGAATGACGATACACCCTAGGCCCAGGGGGTTGTTACATATGGAGGAGAATTTGGACATGAGCGCCCCCTGTCAACAAAGAGGAATAATTACAGATTTGTTTTGGGGGCAGTGAACTGGGTATGTCTGAGGATATCATGGCCAGAAAGCAGGATGGCTAAATAACTTGGACAATAGGCACAGGAAGAAAATGAGTGCTACGCTTCCCATAAAGGACCATTCTGTAGCCACTATCTGGACTGGAAGTGGTTGCCCCGGAGGGGACAACATTTTATGGCTAGGAGAAGCTAACCTGGGATTACTTTATTTTCTGCCCGGAAGAGGAGCTTCTAAACTCCCTGACCACTGCAAGGGCTGCTGCAGAGGGCACTGACTGGGTGCCTCAGCCAAAGCACAACAGACAAGAAAGGATTGATGCAGAAAGCAATTCCCCAGTGAGACTAGATAAAAAGATTCCAGGAAAGGTCTGGAGGTGAACTGGAGGAAGCCCTGCTTGCCCATGAGAACATCATCACACGGGCAAATGAAACAGAGAAGCTCAAGCCTTCAGCCCTCAAGAACAATGATTCCCCACCCCTGATTTAAACCCTCACAAAATGGAATTAAAATGTTAGCTGTTAGCTCCCCCATGTGTTTACTAATGGCACACTGTTTTCAAATTCTATTTGATGCTTATTCCTTTTATGTCTTATGGTCAGCATGCAGACATGATGCAGAGTGCTTTCCATCAATCACTCAATCTAATTCCAGTTGAGGAAAGGATTAGGAAGGGCTGTTATTGCTTGGCTATTGGGTCCTATGCTTAGCGCAATGACCAGTGCTGATCCTTATAGATTCGTTTTGATTTATTTATTTATTTTATTTAAATATGAGATGTGCTGAAAAAAGTAACAAAACAAAAAAAAACTAAAACTAATTTATTTATTGGATGACCAATGCCTTTTGATGATTAACATAATACCTGGCCAGAGTGATGGTAAGATAATTCTGTATATCCTACACATCTATACAAAATAATAATAATAATAATAATAATAATAATAATAATAATAATAATAAATATAGTAATTAATCAATTAAATATACCACAGTTTTTAAAGTTTTTAAAAAGTGAATTTGGGTGATCCATTCATACTATTTGCTATGTATGCAGGATAGCTCACAGGTAAGTATATACTCCCTGGTAGATAGTTCACTCCCTCCTGATTGTCAGTGGTTTCAGATTTCCAGTCATGCTATAAGACCTCTTCCAAAGGTCATTAGTCAGCTTTTCACCTGCGCTTGAAGGAATAAACCAATTAAGACTGTCTACCTACTTTAAGCTTCCTTTTATACGCACATGCATCACCTATATACAAAAAGGGGGATTAACTTATGTGTATTGTTGAAGAACAGCAGATGGCAGCATCTCACCAACTGCTGCAGGGTTGCCAAACCCCAGTTCTTTCAGAATGCTGAGTTTTTCATGTTAAACTGCCACTGAATCAGGGTCATCAGCTGGTGTTCAAATCACTTTTTGCTGTCAAATGTTTGTTGAGGTAGCTTTCAATCCAGCAGATATTGCAGCCCACTAGAGCCCACTAGAACAGTGGTTTGACACGCCCGATGTAAATGCATGGATTTCTGAGATAATAATTAAGTATAAAGACATTTTACTCTGACACTTTTATTTAGGCATAATTTACCTGTTGCTCAGTTGTTTTCAAGCAGCTCTAAAGGTTTACTGATATCCATGTTGCAGTCTATACAAGAAGGATTCCTCCTGTGGACTTAACACTTCAGAGTTAAGGAACAATGCTGCTCACTGCATGCATTTGATGGAAAGGATGGTCTAGCTGCCATCCTTGCACATACTCCAGCATCTTTGGGTGCAATGGTCTGGAAAGACGGTTCTCGAGAAGGACTGGCGATGTTGTGTTTAGTACAGTGAACCCTCTTCCAGAGAGGAGGATGCAGTTTAACTGATTAAAAAGACGTACTCATACATCACTGGCCCAAAATTTGCCCAGAGGGCTAATTTTATCACATGCATTTGACATGACTAAAGTAGTTGACGGAATGGGTACAAAGTTAACGGTGATATTGAGATCATGAAAACCTATACTTTTTTTGTTATCCCCCCCTAAAATTTGAGCGGTAAATTGTTATTGTTTTTTTTAACATTTAAAGATTTTAAGTTGTCTCATGTAGGCCGTGGTCATTTTGTGGTCAATGGCTCAGTAAAGACATGGATCATTCCTATTGACTCTGCTTCATTCTAACTGCCCCAGTAGAATAGTATTCCAGACTACTGAACTCTGCAAGAACTCTGGAGTGCATTATGATCTCAATTGTAAATGTCTCAGCAAATTACCGTTGTTAAGGTTTCTTTTTATTTTGCCAGCGGTTGTTTCACTGGCCTTGATTAGCACATAAAGTGGTTCTATATGATGTTGATTTAATTAAATTATTGCTATTGTTGGACTCTAAAACAAACCTTTTTGCGGTTTATTAGGTCATACATATTTGCAAGCGTATTTGCTGTCTGCAATTTATGTTGCACTTCTCAGGTGCTGCCTCAATCCAGAAATCTGAACTGCAGTTTGTATGCATTGCAAGTGCACTGTTTCTAAGTCAACCCTCTCTGTGGGAAACTGCAGGGGTCAAAGTTCTCTGGGAGCAACCCATACCGATTGAAAACTTGTTCTAACAGGAAAAAGTGTTCAGGTAATTGTGACCCTGCCGCTCAGGGACCCCCGGTCACAGTTGACAGTGTCATGATACGTGAGAAGAATCTATATTATAGGTCTGAGGCAGAGCTTGGGCTAGCACCTGTACCTACTTACTAAACCCCAAAAGAGACTTTCTTAATTGAACGATTAGGGGTGGGCTAATTATGTTCAATCTCCAATTCATTCCCAATTCATGAAGTGAGCATAAAGTGGTGTGACCCCACCCCACAACATGGTCATGACCATGACTGGGGCGACCAAAAGATATATCCGCCTTCAGATATATCCGCACGTAATCTCACCTTTCAGGATGAAATAAACAAGGCTTAGCCTACTCACTGCCCTGGTCACCAGAAGGGCTTGGGCGAGTGAAGTTTCCCAATGACCCCTTTCAATGATACAAGACGACATACATCAAACTCTGCACAGAGTTTTTCTGCAATTTCTCCTCTGCTTAGTCCAGACTAAATGGGGCGGTACAGTTTTTGAGCTTGCCTATTGCTGCTCCTGGATGATGATGTCGTTCTTTTTTTCCCAGGTTCACATCAACTCCCAGACAGTTCCTTGTGACTAGATAGCAATTTCAGTGACCTTCAATCACTTAGGCTTGCCGACAATTACATCTTGTTCAAAATCATGGTGCTGTCAGCCTGGCTCTTAAAACCTGGCACTTAGGCACACCCTACTTACATGCACTTGACTGCTGGGAAGAGATCTGTGTATTTTGCAGAACAGTAATATATATGTGGCTGCCACATAATTTTGCATATGTATTTTTACTCTGTGCATCCTCCCAATATAGGCTTTGCAAGTCAGTAGTGGCTTCTACATTATTACAAGAACGACCTCCTTCCCTGCAAGGGTCTGGCTTTTCGCAGCTATTTATGCAGCAACCAGCAATGACAGCTATTATATGGCTCATTAGCAGGGAACAATAGCAGGAACTGCAGTGCCAGGGCCTGAGCAACTGTCAGCTGTCCCAGCTGTCAGGGCACAGACAGGATAAAAAGGTTCAGCTCTCACTGCACTACTTAATCATGTCACTAAATAGAAGGTATTTTCCTGGCTAATGAAAGGGAGGAGAGATGATTTATGGCACGATGTGGATGGAGCAAAGTCTAAAATGGTTGAGTCATTATCACTATTTTAGAGGCTGGAGTTCAATGTCTATACATATAGTAAACCATTTGGGCATTTTTTCCTCTTTCCTTTCTTTAAACATTTCTTCTGCTTAAAAAAAGAAACTACGTGTGAAAATCTCTGTACTGTAAACTAATACTGCACACACACACATGAACCTGGAAACACACAAACAAACGCACACACAGATAGACTCCACAAGCACAAACTCACACACAGGAATGGTGTTGCTTATGTTACATATGCATAGCCAGTGGATATCAAAACAGAAAACATAAACTAATTTGCGACCTTCACACATTCAGAATATTTTGTACTGTACTATCCCCAATACCAGTCACTCCGAGTGCCAGTGGCCATATCGCCATAAAACATTTAAAAAGGCCGCCATCCATTCGCTATTCTAATGAACTGCCAGTCAAATAAAAAGCTGAGGAAATTAAGTGTACATAGCATTCCATTTGCACTGAAATGTCTTAATGTAAGTAAACGTGCACCATTTATTGAGTGTTACTGAGCACACATCAAGGTGTATCAAATCTGATTCAAACCTCCCGGTCTCTGGGCTTTTTGTCCACCCTAGCAGGGAACTACCTCCTTAAGGAAAAAATAAGTGCTTAGCTAGTTGAGGCAATAACCAAAGTTGTTTGGTCCAGGAACTAATCTTCAAAACCAGGGAATTCCCGATGAGTCCTCTTACAAGCTTCAAGTAGCTGCAGAAGATAAACTATTTATCTGCAATAAAAAAACTTTCAAAACTCAGCTCCAAGCTGGACAAGAAGCAAACTTAATTTCAAGTAAAACTGTAATAATACGATAACAGAGAGCATGAGACGTGTCTGGTTCCATTGGTTCCATGTCAGAAAACTTTTATTTTTTTGTCAAATTTTTATTACTATTTTCATGACAGGCTGGACACATAAAACAGTGATAAAACAGCCAACCAAATGAATCCATACATTTAACTCACATATGTTCTTGAACCTAATGTCAGAAGCCCAATATATATGATTATAAGTCTGAAATCGGGTCAGTAAAGATTGCGCTGAAAGTTATTAGTTAGCAGGCTAACACTGTAGAAACAGCAATTGCTGCGTCCAGAGGGTTCACAATGATTAGTGAGAAAACTATACTGTATATAGCTGTTGCAATTCTAAAGTATGAAACCATACATATTGCACAATAGAAGCTTCCACTCTTCTGGGAAGGCTTTCTACAAGATTTTGGAGAGTGTCTGTAGGAATTTTTGCTCATTCTTCCAGGAGAGCATTTGTGAGGTCAGACACTGATGTTGGACGAGAGGGCCTGGCTCACAATCTCCGTTCTAGTTCATCCCAAAGGTGTTCGATAGGGTTGAGGTCTGGGCTCTGTGCGGGCCAGTCAAGTTCTTCCACACCAAAATCATCCAACCATGCCTTTATGGACCTTACTTTTTGCACTGGGACACAGTCATGCTGGAACAGAAAAGGGCTTTCCCCAAACCGTTTCCACAAAGTTGAAAGCATAGAATTTTCCAAAATGTCTTAGTAAGCTGAGGCATTAACATTTCCCTTCAGTGGAACCAAGGGGCCTAGGCCAACCCCAGAAAAACAACCCCATAGCATTATCCAAAATTAACAGTTGGTACAATGCAGTCAGGCAGGAAACGTTCTCCTGGCATTAGGCAAACCAAGACTAGTCCATTAGACTGCCAGATAGAGAAGCGTGATTGATCACTCCACAGAACACGTCTACACTGCTCCAGAGTCCAGTGGCGGTGTGCTTTACACCACTCTATCCGACGTTTGGTATTGTGCTTGGTGATGTAAGGCTTGCATACAGCTGCTCGACCATGGAAACCCATGCCATGAAGCTTCCATGCGCACAGTTTTTGTGCTGATGTTAATGCCAGAAGAGTTTTGGAACTCTGCAGTTATTGAGTCAGCAGAGTGTTGGCGACTTTTACGTACCATGCACCTCAGCACTCGACGACCCCGCACTGTAACTTTACGTGGTCTGCCACTTCGTGGCTGAGTTGCCGTGGTTCCTAAACGCTTCCACTTTGGAATAATACCACTTACAGTTGATCATGGAATATCTAGGAGGGAATACATTTCACAAACTGACTTGTTGCAACGGTGGCATCCAATTACAGAACCACACTCGAATTCAGTGAACTCTTTAGAACGACCCATTATTTCACAAATGTTTGCAAAGGCAGGCTGCATGGCTAGGTGCTTAATTTTATACACCTGTGGCAAGGGGACTGAATGAAACACCTGAATACAATGATTAAGAGGTGTGTCCAAATACTTTTGTCCAAATAGTGTATATACATATAATTGCGACCTCACTATTGATATACTCTCTTAAGAATGGTAATTCCCCGCCAAATAGCATGATTTTGAATATTTATGGTTAATTTGTCGTTCTATTGTCAAACCTAGTCTGGCCTTTGATCGGCGTAGCGCTGCATCAAGCACAAAACTTGTGTGAAAAATGTATTACAATATATTATTATTGTTACCCCTGTTAACCTGTCCGGTTTGGGCGAGGGCGAAGCATCTATCAGCAAGTGTCAACTATTTTTGAAAGTCCTCAGTAAAATTTGAGCACCGGTAATATTTTTGAGAATATCCAAGCTCAACTGGTTCTGCAGAACTTTAATTTATTTTGATCGTGATAAGGGTGAGGTTGTTAATGGGGAAGGATAACAATCTGTGAGGGATAGAGTGTCATTGCACTCTGAGAGATTTGTCCGTTTGAATTACATTTTCCTCTTTTGTTGTTTATTTTGGAATAGTGGGACCTCTATTACAGTGGCCTTGCACTTACTTTACCACAATGTTAAACACAGTCACAGAGATGTAACAGTGAAAGCGTACAAATTACTTTATCTCCGCAGTCTCCAGTGATTCCAAGCCAGCAGTCTAGACCTTCAGAAATTGGGGGAAAAAAGCTTCTGTTTGAAAGCATGATGGATGATCCTTGTAAATGTGTTTCATTTATGAATAGCAGTCTCAGGTGGGCTATATTTTAACAATTGTCTGGCAGAGTAGCATCGCTTGAAAAAATGTGCTTTTCTCCCTGGATGCCTGCCAGGTCAATCAATCACCGCACATTTATCCAAGAAGCTATCTGCTTGCCACCCTCCCCGTGCTGTAAATTCACCATATGCTAAACACATTTACAGAGACTGTGGTTTTGGAATCTGCAAATGCGTTTGCGTGCAAGTGTGTCGGCGTGTGTCTGTGTGTGTGTGTGTGTGTGTGTGTGTGTGTGTGTGTGTGTCTGTGTGTGTGTGTGTGTGTGAGTCTCAGAGAGAGAGAGAGAGAGAGAGAGAGAGATGAAGAATGCATGCCTGCGTATGGTGACCAGCATCTCGAAAACAAGAGCTGTTGACACATCTTGTGAGATGCCAGGCCAAAAATCTGGTATCAGTATTAAAGTGGGATTCCCGGAGGAGTTCTCCTTGCCAGCCCCTTAGAGCTGCCAATACTGATGAGCCATCAATCTGAATATAGCCCCTGCAGCTCGTGGTAAAATGCAACAAGTCATCTCAGGTTCCAGTTGCGTTCAAGGAAGCAGTCAGAAAAAAAGCAACTGCTGCACACAGCTTTCACAGCTGTGTGATATTATGTCAGGTTTCCTAGTCAGCTAAATTACGGGCTTAGATTGCTGATGCTAAATCATAGACGTGTCAGTCATGACCTTTACACAAACTGTTTGTCTGCCAGGGAGAGTTAAGGGAACACAGGGCAAGTGCCCAGCAAAATGCAAAGTCGTACACAGACCTATTTAAGTGATCTTTGTTAAAAAAGGATGAATAGAACTTATGCAGATATTGTGGTGCAAAACATTAAATATATACGTATTGTATACTGTCTTGTATTATACGTGTCTAGCTTTGAATATATGTATGTATCTGTATTTATCATGTATACTGGTTTGTATTTACATATATATCTAAAGGCGACACCTGTTGTTCGTCTGTGTGGTGAAACACAAAGGCCTACAAGGTGTTAGATCTGTTGTCCGTCAATATTGCTAGCTAGATATGTACTGAGTGGCATTCCTTCTTGTTTAAAATCATTCCCAAAGAATGAGACAACAGTAGCTATTCCTATCAGCACTACAAAGACAGTACTGTTGAAATAAAAACAAAAACAAAACAACAAAAAAACTCATGAACCAAAAAGTTTCTAAATTAAAATAGTCTCCACTATTTAGCATGCAAACTAAAACCTAGCTGGCACTATATTAAAATAACATAAATGGGCACGTTTTTTTACATCCTTGGTTTAATTCTAAACTTTATTCTCCAAAAATACAGGACTGTATAATTCATATCAGTATTAGATAGTTAAATATAAAATTAGTAAAATTACTATTAATTGCTTTGCTGATGTTTAATAAGGACCAACATGTAGGCCAAATTGATGCCTTTAAAAGTTTTCCAGGTACTCAAAATTGGACGTAAACATTTGTGGTTAAAATTAATATATTAAATGTGTACATAGACAATTGCCCACTAGTGGGCAGTAGAATTCTAAACAGCATATAATATGTTTGTCTCCATTTTTTAAATGTTGCCCAATTTAACTGTGAATATAGAAGGGTGAATTACCTTTTATTAGTTTATTCAGAAAAACCTTCACACCCACATCAGTCTATTTCTAACCATGCCAGCATTGCAACCCTTTTTATGTTATATCTACGTCATTTTCTTTAATTAGAAAAGATAAAAAGCAAAAAAGAAAACTTGTTTTTCAAAGGGAGAGTTTGTATTAGGGATGCAGCACTTATACAGCATATATACAGCATTGTCTTCCAGATATAGTGCTCAATGTGTATGCTGGTTGCTTATATATATATATATATATATATATATATATGGTTCATTTTCTTATTTTATCACAAATAACATGTATTGCTTTTCACACTTTAAAGAACAAATATTGACTGTAAATTTTGTGAATAAACTTTTTTTGACAGTACCAATATTTATCAATATGTTTAAAATTGAGAATTTGTGACACTGTTGTGATACTAACATAGGTGCCTTTTGCGTTCTTGTCCAAAAATACTTTATTCTTTTAAAACCGAGGGCGGCACTTAACAGGCCTAGGTGGTATTTTATTATTTCAGCCCGGTTGTGTCCATTAAAAACTCTGTAATTACAACCTGCAGCATACAGACCTCCTCCATAAAATTATATGTTTGTTCGGGCGTTCTGGATAGTGTTTCTTTAACACGCAGTTTCCAATTCTATTTTAGTACTCAGTGTTGTTATTTTTGTTTTTGAAATCTTTTTTTCAATTTAATGTGCACTTTATATGTATATCTTTTTTTTTTCTTTTTCCGACAAAAGAAGAAGCAAAATTTATTCATTCTCAGGAAAAACGCATTTTTAATATTGAATATGAACATAAATGGCTTTATGAGTCATACTTAAAAAATGCCGCTAATGATATCAGATATCATTTTGACTGAAGAAACTGAGAGTGTTTCTGAGCTTTGATCTCCTAACCATCAGTTTTGCATGCTGTTATATTTGATTTATTTACTCATTCTTTTTCTTTAGATAATAAGAAGCCAGGTTTGACCCTGCAATTTTACTAATACATGTGGCAGTGTAACACATGGGCACAGGTCACCACAGTAGAACAAACCAAATGTGTTTTTTTGCCGTTCTTTTCTTCTTCTAGCACGCCACGCTTGGTTCTAAGCAAGTTAAACCTTGTGTTGACACCCATACACAAATATTATACAGTGTCGCTGAAGCTCAATAAAAGGAACCATTCATTTATTAAAATTTTGCACAAAAAAATAAGAAAACAAGGGAAAACAACATGCCAAAGAAAACAAAATAATGGTTAGTTTAAGTTGATAATGAAAAAATAAATTGCCCTGTTAATTGCGTATTTTATTATTGGATTCAATTTAAAATCAATACAATTAAATGTTTAAGGAACTGATTTATATCGATACGGGCCTTAGCTCACCATTTCTGATTACTACAGTTAGGTCACAGGTTTTATGGAGAAAGCAAAGAACTGGGAGGGAGCAAGGAAAAAAAGAGGGTTCTTTATTTATTTTTATACCGAGTATCACTACACTTGAAAAAGGCCCGGTCCATGAACAAGTCCTGGTGATATTTTGGCTTTTTGTTTAAATTTCGGTTAAATGCGCTGTTCCCACAAAATAGAGCCGGCTGTACTCAGGCCGACGGGAATTGGACGTACCACGGCCAAGCAAAACAAAACAAAGTTGTCGGACCACAATGCAACCTCTATAATTTTGATTCAAGTCCGAGGGGAGGCGAACCCTTGTGCTCCATCCTGGCGCATTATTCAGCAAAGAGGAACCTTCCTGTGTGCACGTCCTAATTGCAAAGATATCAGCCATCCATGCAATCCTGTGCTTCCCCAGGCTTTTCCCCAAGCATGCTTCCTTTGTCAAGGCTGAGCACTCAAATTAGTTGCATGTGTCAGTGTTTTAATTATTATATAATCCGCAGCTGCTAAGGAACAAAGGGCTCCATCATTTTATTAACCTGCCTATTAACCCTTGATACCAGGATGGCCCAGCACAGGTGCAGCGACACAGGCGGCTCTGTTCTGTCCAAATGGAGCCACACAGACTGCACTTACTCCTACTCACACATGTGACCTATTGCAGATGTCACCACTCTGCTTGTAATCCACCTTCAGCAAAATTATCCTGACTTGCTGTCTGCTGCAAATGGTAGGATGAAACTTTTGTCCCGAAAAATGGCCCAATAAATTTTGAAATAAACTTTTTTTTATCACAACCATGAAAAGAGTAAACATGTATCTCCAGATACACAATCCAAGACAAAACAAGACACATCAATAACTGTCTTTAACATGATATTTACTTTATTATACTTTTGCTTAGTGGGCGCATTATGTGGACTTTGATGTTTTTGATTATTATTATTTTTATGATCATCAATATTATACATTAAATATATATTTTTAGGTATTACTTCAGTGCAAACTTTTGAATAGACTGGTAATAAAATAATTGCTTATGTTTAGAAATAGCCTGATTTATTTTCGTGATTTTGGATCGTGTCTGGCTACAGTGGGTTTGCTTGTTTCCTTTGCTTTTTCTAATAACTCTAGTGTCTAAGTGTAAGTCCACCGCTAGGAGCAAATGTTGGCTACTGATCCAATGAGAGCAGATCAAAACTGTAGATGGAGTGGGCCCAAAAGCCAATGAACGTAGTCAGGAAACCATGAACCAAAACACTCCTTACACTCCTTACCAAATCCCCCAAAACTTAATGGCAAAAAACTTGACACAGTAAAAAGCTGGACAAAGCTCCGTCGATGACATTGTGTTCTCCGCCGACGATTACAGCCAATGAAAACATCTCATTAGCTTTAACGTGCAAACCTTACTTGTGACCTAATTAGCTAATGATCCAGTGTACACATTGTTGTCACACAATAAAAAACACTTTTGTCACATAACGTTTTTGCATTTCCATTTTATTAAATATTATAATAAAATACAGGGAATGTCAGTCAGTAGTTTGCTAAGATGGCCTTTTATTTTTTTACACGTATTTTTTCCTCAAATACATGTAGAGCAAAGAGGAGACAAATCACTTTCGGTTTTCTTTATGGCTTTTACTTTAGTTTTTCCACGTATTAACTTCTGGTAATGTGTGTTTGTTAATTTACACACAAGTGCAAATATTATATGTACGTAAAATAAGTAGAATTGGCTTTTGTTCCTGTGAAATGTCACACGTCTGCCTTTTCCTTACAAAACGTAGTTTCACAAGCAGCTGATGAACAGCTTCTCATACATTTGAGCTATATCAAAAATAAACATTCTCATACATTGTATGGAAGCTTATTTTTATGAAAAGTTTTTAAAAAGTATAGCTTCAACACAATACCGTACAAGTACCCCAAGTTCATACATACAGTTCTTATATATACCTATACTTATCATATTTACATATTTAATCTTAATGACACTAGGGGGAGCCATGTGACAATAACCGATACAATTCAAAATACTATCGAGTTACATGGCAAAATTCACCCCTTAGCAGTACAAATTCGTTTTTGTAGGAATTCAATTCATTTGTGACTTCCCATTCCTTGTTATTTAGGAGATAGGACCTGACCAAACGTAAGCTTCTGAAATGGTACAGTGCGTCATTGATTCAGAATAAATTTAATTTGAGATTTTAAAGCCTAATGAGTCACCTTTTCGTGAAATACCCTTCACTGTTATAGTTGGCACAATCCAAACAACTTTAATATACCAAAGAACATAATGGACAGACCCTGAAGAAACATTTATTTTACTTTTATGAGCAGGTTTAGTTTCCACTATTTTATTGGCTGAGTACATTTAGAAAGAATAACTGTCAATTCAATTGTGCTTCAGCTGTGCGATATTGATTAAATTGTAAGTGATTCAAGGGCAAAGAAAGTAAGGAAATAGCATGAAGGATGACACTCAATCTGGCTCAAACAGATAGTGCAGAGCACCTAATGAGGACTGTTGCTGAGCTCTGTTGCTAATGGATGATAGACTCAGGTCCTTTCCATTCCTATAAATATGTATCAGCCTAGAAAAACAGCTTAGATTTGTGCTCTCCACAGAAAGAAAAGGTATCAACCAGCCAAAAGAAAATTAAATAAAATTAAAACAATGCAAGTAATATTTTTAGTTGTATTGTAAAATTATCAAAATAGCATAAAAGAGAGCCCCCCAAGTAGTTAGTAATGCTAGAGGACTCTGGGTAGAAAAGTAGGATGAAACAGAGTGCAGATTTCATAATGAATGACTGCTTTTAATTTAAAAGACTTGTCTTTGTAACGAGCCGGCAGTTAGCAGCGCTAAATGACCGTATTTACACACGTTTTCCAGACACCGTTTTTAATCTGCTACATGCATGGTTTTACACACATATGGCTGTAATTTAATGTCAGAGCCCCTCACTTTCCCAGGCTTCTACACTGGCCTTCTCCTGACGGGATTTATTAAAATTCATATTTCCATACCGGACTGCTAAAAAGATTTACACAATGAAGAACACATGGAATTTCTATTGCACAGTTAGTTGCTAGAGATCGCATTTGGTTGTCAAAAACAAAACCGTTCTAGTTTCCTGGTACCGTAAGTGTTTTGGTGATTCACCTGTAAGATTTGTTCCAAGTGTGAAAAAATGGAACATCAATTTTAATATATGAAAACACTTGTTAAGTAGCTAACAAATAATTTATGAACATATGAAATTTATTTTTCTACGTTTTCATTTGCTTCATTCATCTTTAAAGTTTAGTCTTCAATGTGATTCTTTTCATAGTACTTTGTAAACATGGTGCATTACCCATGGCACAATAGTTTAACCACTTAAAAGTCTGACATGGTTGAAATGTTTTGCAATGGCAGTGGTTAATTCACACCTGAAGTATTTGCATGAAGAGCCCTCTTACACATTAGTTTTTTTTTAAAGAATGGATTTTGGATCAATGAGCAAGCAGCGATAGACAGGAGGCTAATTTCTCCCCTTCCCCCAGCTTACCTGCATCTCATCTCAAACAACAGCCAGTAGACTCTACTTCCATTAAATCTGGGGTAGCTCTGACTGCAGAAGTGTCCAGATTAAACGAGTCCTCCATCTGGTTGCAATCGCAGCTGTGCTCCAGCGGCCAAGACAAACAGATTGGGTCTTTTTCCCCCAAATAGGCTGGAGAGCTGCTACGGTCATTTCTAAATCAGATATCACAATAGGCTCTAACTTAAATGAAAATGAG
Organism: Hiodon alosoides; assembly: GCA_025775065.1. Classification (NCBI taxonomy): domain Eukaryota; kingdom Metazoa; phylum Chordata; class Actinopteri; order Hiodontiformes; family Hiodontidae; genus Hiodon; species Hiodon alosoides. The sequence goes on along the minus strand of JAOYSI010001969.1, from coordinate 415 downwards.
TGCGTGTGTTTAATATAAGCCCAATGAGCCAGAAAGCTTTTACTTTTGACACAAATGGGACCGCTACGTGGTCACCACGCTCTCCTTGGACATAGAATTTGAGAAACAGCTGCAGGACAAGTAATTTAAAACCTAAAGAAACAGCCAGTCAACTACTTTCTTCTGTAAATTTTATTGTGGTATGAATTCCGCATATTTACTTCCCTGGTCTATAAAACATTGTTTTGGTCATTGTGACTAATCTGCTAAATTTGGCTCTTGTTATATTGGCTGATTCTGAAGAGATTTTTACCAATGAGCTCTCAAAATAATCTAATCCCAGCCAACATCTGCAGTGGTCTTGAGAGAGAGAGAGAGAGAGAGAGAGAGAGAGAGAGAGAGAGAGAGAGAGAGAGAGAGAGAGAGAGAGAGAGAG
>JAOYSI010001968.1:0-16535 GCA_025775065.1 Hiodon alosoides | reverse complement strand
ATATATATTCATATTTATTTATTCTAGGAATCTTAGACATGTAAAAACTGAACTCAAAGCAAGCAGTCTCTCTGGTGTTGAAATATATTCTTCCATTGGTCCGGCCAAATAAAACTAAGTTCGGTTAAATAATTAAATAGTTAAGTTACATACACCTTCCTTATAACCACCTGATAAAAGGTTCTTTGTAACTAATAACTGAAATAGACCGACTCCTTTCTTCTGGAGTGGAGTGTTTGGCCAAATTTACCATGGGGTGTTACGATATTGTCACGAGGGCATTGCTAGGTCAGTCTGTCTCAACTGTCTGTTTTCTGCCAGTTTGTGAGTCATTACTTAGCTTTAGTTTGTTGACGATACAACTAAAAGCGGAGTTTTATCCAAATCTCACACTTTTAACCGTATACGTGATACTCATACGTTGAAGATACGATAAGTTAATAGCAGAATATATTTTCAGTATTTCTTTTTTGCGATTAGATACATTTCACACAGGCAACACGAGCGGCTCGGCGGTTTAAATGTATTGGTTTACGTTGAACTAAGGGTATATGAGCGTACCGTAATACTAACGTGCCCAATATAAAGTTCTTTTGACACTTAGGAATTTGTGGGTGTCTTAGTTAGGGGCGGGGGTGTACAGTTCATGAAAGACGCCGACGTAAGACACAAAACTTACGAGCAAGTAAAAACTTGTCCCCCCACTTCGCCCGCCTCTAAAACGTTAACTCTAAGCTCAAGAGAACTTTAAAAGGGCAATGCGAAACATGACTTAGTTTTTACTAAATCGATTTGCCCTGACCGCTAATATAAAAAAAAAACCCACAAACTTAATACGTGCGTGAAAATGTTAATATGTTTCGTGCAGGCCGCCTGAACTTACTGTATAGTTCGGAAAGTTGTTTTTTCTCCAAAACCTCATCTTCTTCTGCGGCACTTCTGCAGCTTCTAACAATCAGTAGAGTACAGAGAGCGACCAGCACTCCTGCGGCGCCAACATTAAGATGAACTAAACGATATTTTCTCATTTTCCTTATAAAACTTAAAGTAAGTAGATGCGAGTACAAGCATTCCGAGAGAAAGAAAATCTGGTTGCGGGTTGTTTTTCTCTATGACTCGGGAATTTTCCGCAGGTTTTCGGACTCGCTGCGTCACAGTTCTCAGCGGGGCAGTAAAACGAGAATATTTCTCTTCCATACGGCTGTTAGATCCTGGGCGGGATTCGGCACCAGTAGGAAAAGGCCTACCCATCTCTTTCAGGGTTACAGATTTGAAATATTTACAGTTGTCTAGCTTTAGTTATTATAAATCAAGACAAAAAAATACAATAAATATGAACTATGAAACATATATTCTTTTGTTTTCTCAGTACAAAAGCATACAGCTGCAAGGATTGCAAGTTTATTGGAGGTAATTCATTATTTATAAGGAAAAAAAACTTAAAACAATAACTCGCACTTACAGCTTCAGGAGTAGCTGTAGTACAGTTACAGGAATGCCATTGTGGAAAAAACACCAGCCACTCACTTAACCCAAATCTTCTCATAATGTCTGTACAATGTAACATCCACTCTGATGATGCCTCAGCCAATGGTAAGATATCTAGTGTAATATGCACCCTTGCAAGTCATTCTATACTGGGGCATAGTTATGTGATATGTGTTAAAGAGGGGCAGGGGGGTTGGTGGGCTTGGGTGGTGTACAGTCACTCTTCTGTGAGTAAAGCCACTTCCCCTCCCCTGGCGCATGGTATTCCATCCGGACACAAATGGACCTATCACCGCCCAACAACTGATCTCTTAAAAACCTCCGCCTGCGGCAACACCACAGTGCAGACAGGCACAAGCCGAGTTAAACAGAATAATCCAGACGTAAAGTTGGCCACTTGCTGTGGTTGAAGTTATTGTAGATACAAGTACAGGGTCTAGTCCAAGCCTATCAATACGGGGATTTTTAAATAAGTTTTATAATTCTAGATGGGTCAACCATAATAGTAAATATTACTTTTTTACAAAATAAGACCGTGGGTGATTTGGGCAGTTGGCACAAAACATTTTTTTTAATAGCTAGCAGTTTAGTAAAGTTCAACTTTATTAACACAAAATTTAAAATCAAATAATAAAAAAACAGCAGTCAAGGCTCAGCCTCAATACTACCAATTAAATTTCAAACATTTTCTTAATTTTGATAAACTTTAAATACAAACAGCAAATACATGAAAATATGATTGAAAATAACAAAAAAATAGAAAAAAATTCCAGTGTTTGGTCAAGCATCAAGATCAGTAGTAAAAATTGATTTCTTGTACAGCTTTATCTGCTACATACAGTGTTTACACTTCTGATTTTTTTTTTTTGTTGAAAACTCCCTGAAGTTCAAACAGAATGTGAAATGACGCACAATCAGTAAATTCAGCTGCTTATCAAATATATTTACTACACTGGATATACACTGTCAGTAGCTGTCCATTAAAATGTCAACTTTTTGCTTCCCGTAGTTTTTATACGTGACATTCTTAAACGTCGATGTTGAGCTTCTAAAAAGTGGATTTGTTCCCTGAAACGAAAGGAGAAAAAACAAAGTCCATTACGGTGAGGAGTCTGCTGTTCGTGACAGCGCCAGGCTGGCGAACCCACCGAAACCTACCGATTGCCACTTCGTCTTGGCTCTTTCCGCCTCAAACTTTGCCACCTCTTTGCGGTCGTGCACAGACACCAGCAGCTTCCAGATTCCCAACAGGATTATTCCGATGGTGAGAACCGACAAGGACACTCCCAACACTATCATTGCTACATTCGGGGGCTTTGGGCAGTCTGTGGGAAATAAATTCAACATTTTCTAACGTATTTTTACTATATCATTATTATTACTTCATTCTCAAAAATGACTAAATGTTGCAACGTTTTCTTTTTTTCGAACTAAAAGAAAAAATGAAAATATAAGTATGTTGAAAAAAGACAATGTATATAATGTAGCTATTCGTTATTTGGGGACAAAGCCAGGTCTCACCAGACAGTTTGAGATTGTAGACCATGTTTCCTTGGTCTCCAGCCACCATGCTAAATGAGAGAATACACTCACTCTCGGTCTTCAGGATGCAGACCACTGCCTGCCTCACCTCGTATTCTGAAACTTCATATGGGAAAAAAAAGTCTGTTTGCCGTCTCCCTGACTCCATTCATCAGTGTTCCCTCTCTGGCCCAGCGTAAGAAGATACAGCCTCTTGTGTTTTTTTGGGTTGCTGTGATTTCCATGTCAAAGGCGTGCCGTGTCTCTGTTCTTTGTGTTGATCTCTGTGTCCTACATTTGTCTATGGAGGTACGGTCCGCCAGCTTTGCCCATCAGATTCCCTCTCAATTTGCATCTGTTTCAATGAGCTCATAACACGCACTATTTAAGGGCTTTAGGGTTCCTTTGAATGTGCCTACAATAGGCCTGTCAATCCAACAAGATAACTTGTATGTTCTCTTTTGTCAAGTGTCAGGTGAACAAATTACAATAGTATTCTAGAATACTGACTGGATATAGGAAAAACTTAGTGGTGATAGCAGGCCATCATTGTACCTATTCCCGCACCAAACCATGTTGTGTTTCATACGGCATGCAGTGAGCAGGACTTGAATTACCACACTGTGGTCCGGTTGACTGTGGGATGTGTGTTAATTTGTACACACCTGTGGTCTGGTTGACAGTGGGATGTGTGTTAATTTGTATAGATCTGTGGGCTGGTTGACAGTGGCGTGTGTGTTAATTTGTACACACCTGTGGTCTGGCTGACCGTAGGCATGTGTGTTAATTTGTACACACCTGTGGTCTGGTTGACAGTGGAATATGTGTTAATTTTTATAGATCTGTGGTCCGGTTGACCGTGGCGTGTGTGTTAATTTGTACACACCTATGGTCTGGTTGACAGCGGCGTGTGTGTTAATTTGTACACACCTGTGGTCTGGTAGACAGTGGGATGTGTGTTAATTTGTATAGATCTGTGGTCCGGTTGACCGTAGACATGTGTGTTAATTTGTACACACCTATGGTCTGGTTGACAGTGGGATGTGTGTTCATTTGTACACACCTGTGGTCTGGTTGACAGTGGGACGTGTGTTCGTTTGTATAGATCTGTGGTCTGGTTGACAGTGGGATGTGTGTTAATTTGTACACACCTATGGTCTGGTTGACTGTGGTGTGAGGGATGCTACATTTGGGGAGGCACTCCTCCGCAGGCTCCTCTGCATGTAGGTGACACTCGACACAGGCCCTGAAGAAAAAACACAAAAGGTTGTCACCCCTCCAAGGGGCACAGTTCCAGTGCGCTTTTTGTTTCTGCTCCTGAACCACAGAGTGTAATAGAAGAAGAGAGGCTATCATTCCCAGACAATTGGAGAAAGGTCTGTATGATCCTGAGGATGTGTTGTAAATGGTGTCAGGTGGCCTGTTTGTGACAGCTCTATTGAATGAACGAAAGGAAATACGCCATGCTCTTTTTTGTGTTACTGTGTTTTGATATGCTCTGAGGATCAATAGACAAATCTGAACATTAGAAAGGACATACCATTCACCGAATCATAATGAAATCATAATGAAACTTTACCCTTTAATTTCAGGGTAATTCTTTAATTTAAATAGTTTTCTATTTATTTACCTGGCCTCTGGGATCACACACGCAAACTCACCCTCCTTTGTATACCTGGCCTCTCACGCACGCAATTCCACACTCCTACATATATCTGGCCTCTGGGATCAAACACACAAACTCACACTCCTGTGCATATCTGGCCTATGGGATCACACACAGACTCACAATGTGCATGCAGGTTTCCTGGCCTCTGGGACCAGAGAGTTGAAAACCACTGTGATAAAGCCAAATCCGCTGTTCCGTGCATTCAGAATCTTACACAAATGATTTGCCTCAAATTCAATTTGGAGGGGGTGTTGGCGTACCTAGAGGAGCTGCAGGAGTCTCCACAGGTGGGGCACCTCTCGCAGGTCTTTCCCGATGCCCCGGGGACAGAGCAGACACACGCCCCGCAGACACACGCCCCCCTGCCACTGCAGAAGGAGCCATCCTGGGCCACGCAGGCGTCCGTGCTGCCACTGCAGTTGCAGTAGTCTCCCGTCCAGCCAGGGTGGCAAACACATCGTCCACAACTGCAGTCCCCGTGCCCTGAAAGCCCACACCCCAGGAAAGAAGGTCAGTGCTGCTGTCCCAGCTCGGATTTTATTGCAGCCTATACGAACAAGGTTCCCTTTTTTGGGTGAGCATGGCATTCTGGGGGTTCCCTTCGAGACTATGAAGCTTTTCGATCAGCTTTGTTAACTGAGCTTCAGATTACAGTAAAAAGTCAGTGAACCTGACAGTGATTCTGACTAAAAGACTAAAAGTCAGTGATTCTGACTTTAAATCACCTCTGATTTAAACAACAAATTAAAATGGTGTTGACATGGTGTTTAAAAGATGGTGTTGATTGCAGCCATGTGGCACTCAGTGGCGGAAGCATCTTATTTAAGTCTTGTCCAAAGCTTTTTCACTATCAGAAATTAAAACGGCTAGCAACTGATTAAGTCAATGCAAGTAACGCTAAAATGAAAAGTAATTCAAAGTTGACCTCACAGTTTGAACACTTCATTTTTTCCCAGTATAACATTGACGTTACCTCCGCAGAGCGCCCCGCGGAACCGGACGCAGGAGAAATCGTCGCACTGGCACTGGGCGCCGTAGAAGTGGCCCAAACTGGAGGCATGGCAGAGGCAGCGTCCGCAGTAGCACTCCCCCCGCCCGCTGCAGGCCTCAGCCTCCGGCCGCGCCCGGCAGCCATCGCTGCGCTCGCCGCCCTCCGTGCACTCACAGAGGGGGCCCACACGGCCCGGCTGGCACACGCAGGTCCCGCACTCCCAGGTCCCCCGGCCCTCACTGCAGCGGCTGCTGTTGAGCTCGGGCTGGCTCTGGCAGTCGCAGCGGCACAGGGCCTCCAGCTCCACCTCCAGGGAGTCCTGGAACCCCACCGGCTTGATGGAGAATCGCTTGGGTCTGGACAAACACTCTGGCAACTCCACCGTCACGTTGAATGACACCTGAGAGTGTGCGCCAGTTTTATCGTTATTAAAATTCTGAAAGTGCAGAACTTGAACAGTAGCTGAATATTATCTAGGGCGGGGGAAGGGGGGTATTTTATCAGGTTTACTAACCATGTCTCCCACTTTTACATTGGAGCAGCGTTTCTGTCCTGGAAGAATGCTTTCAGCATGGCAGACGGCGTTGAAGGAGATCTGGAGGCCTTCGGTGTCTCCAAGAACTTCTAGCTCAATTTCTGACCTCAGCTCCTGAAAATGAACATGGCAGGTGTAGAGTCATATTTTTCCAGCTCCACTTGGCTTGAAATCTCCAACACCGCCTCCCGAGTAGCTCAGTCATGCACACACCACAGACAGAGAGTCCAGAGTGTAACGCACACACCACAGACAGAGAGTCCAGTGTGTAACGCACAAACCACAGACAGAGTCCAGAGTGTAACGCATACACAACAGACAGAGAGTCCAGAGTGTAACTCACACACCACAGACAGAGTCCAGAGCGTAACCCACACACAACAGACAGAGAGAACAGAGTGTAACGCACACACCACAGACAGAGAGTCAAGAGTGTAACGCACACACAACAGAGAGTCCAGAGTGTAACACACGCACCACGACAGTGTCCAGAGTGTATTAATATTCATTAGATGGCTAAATGGCTAAGATAAGCTGTATAAGTCTCTTTTTAAAAGAAAAGGAAATAAACAATGTAAATATAATAAATTAAAAACAATTTAAAAGCTCCTTGGCAAATCTCTGAGCATTGATAGATGTAAAAAAAAGTTATTTAGCTTCAGTCCCTGCTGCTGATAGGAGGGGCCAAGGTTTAGGGGAGTAGAAAGGAGAGATCAAACAGCCAACAAGTAGGAGCCTGTTGAGGCTGTGATTTAGTCTAATGTTGGGGAGGGAGAGCCCCGACACTTATAAATCAGTCCTGCTGGGACAAAAAGACATACGTGTACGCACACTCATACACACATGCACCTTCACACACGCACAGACTAAATGACTAAAGAGTAACGCAAACACACCACAGACAGAAGGAGTAAAGCCGCACCCCAAATAAGTGTACAGAACACAGCAAAGATTGAAAATTGTTCTGAGTGACACATCACAAGAAAGAGTATAGCACAAATATCATGGACAGAAAGAATACAGCATGCAGACATGGGTCAAATACATATAAACAGGGATTAAATTCTCAGAGTTTTGTTCCCAAGGCAACCCCCACCCCCCCCAAAAATAAATGTTCTAAAATCCATAATATGGATAATTCTCTATATTTTTAAAGCAGCTACTTGAGGAAGCTCCACAACTGTCTCATATTGTTTTCATACTTTTTTTCTTACCTTGTCAGTTGCAAACTAACGTCCAACCAAACATTCGCACAATTAAAACAACTTAGCTAGCTTCAAGAGGCAAGTTGGTTAGTTACAGTTAAATTTGTTCATAAAAAAACAAAAAAACAAAACAATAACTAAACATTAGCTAAAGAGCGGTGGTTGAAAAGCGTAATGTTACTGTTAAATGATTTTGATTAAATATTTGTAAACGTGGCAGCAGATCAAATGTTTTTGTAATGTGTCATACAATGAAAGAAAGGTGTGCTTTTGTTGAGGTTCAACCAGCCAATCTTTTCTACTTTAGCCAATGGATGTGCATTTGACAAAGAGGGGGCGGAGCTCTGCTGCATATAGCTCCGGCTGAATTTATACCCTGCAAATAATCAAATCACTATTTGAAAGATTTTAGGATGTATCTGAAATTCAGAAATGTATCTAAGTACAGAAATATAACAGCATTCACCACAGACAGCTTGAGTAACACACAGACCGTGTACAGAAAGAGTAAAACATACACCACAGACAGCTTGAGTAACACACAGACCGTGTACAGAAAGAGTACAGTGCTCACACACAGACATTAAGTTTCAAGTCGTCCCTACTTTGTATGCAGTCACAATAAGTTCAAGGATGTTCCTTGAGTCATTTTCAAGAACTCCGACTGTGGCACCAGGGATGAGATTAGCATAATTCTGAAACAAAAACACATTAGCTCAATATCAAAACAGATATAGGATCCAGGCGACCGGGAAACACAGCATCCACATAATTTAATTACAAACACCTCCTTTTATCTCACCTCATAAATATTATAGTATTAACTCCACAGGTTGTGTTTTAATGGATTTTCCCCCCGACTCCCTCGCTCTGTTTCATGTATGAAATATGATCTATAGAGTTAACAGTTAATAGTGCTGTTCTTATTCACATGGTTGATGGGAAAGACACAAATACGCAGGTGCGCGCACACACACACACACACACACACACACACACACACACACACACACACACACTACTTATTTACCCTACGTTTTCATTAGACCAATAAGGACTTGCTGGAGGTTTTCCAGCTTTTAAAGCAAAGAATACAATACATTCTGTTCTACATCTCTCACATGGATTTAGTTCAGACACTTTCTGCTTCTCACCTCATAGTTATTTTTCTGACTTTCGGTCACAGCAAATACCAGCAGGATGTTGTTCTCCACCAGCTTGTCAATGAGTTGCCCCAGGCTTGGGTACTCCTGCAGTGATGGAAAGGGTATTTACGGGGGAAGATCCATAATGTTCACAACGGTGTCAGTGGGGATGTTGCATCGTCTTACCAGGACAGCAGATTTGGAGTACTCGTTGTTGTTATCCAGGTGACACTGCCCGTCATTGGGAATGACAATACCAGACATCTTACTGTCCATTCCAAAGTGTGAGTCAGCATCACTGACAAACACCACCAGGTGCATGGAGTCATTCCTCCAGCCAATTTTATCCTAACGGAAGGAGATTGTTTGACTTATTGTAACACGTAAACAACCAGCTATTTGGGGTGGGAATATGCTGTTGTGTCCTCACCCCACAAACTGCGGCCTGCATGATGGCGTCGAACCCGCACTCAGGCACATCCACATTGGCGGACACTCGCTGTCTTTTGATGATTGTGTTGAAATGCTCCGCACTGCTGGTGAGCGGTAAAACGTGCCGATAGCCAAAGGTGGGAAGGCACGTAAAGTCCACACTCCTGAGAGAAACAGGAGAGACTCCTCAGCGTTCTCACTCTGACCATCCAGCACCGACAAAGACATGCTGGTGATTAACATCATTCCTTTTCATTCAATTCCCATACAAACTATCCAGGATAAGCAGTTACTCAATAATCATAATCATTACAAGAGATCAGTTGATTACTTCACAGAATGAATTGAGTTAATGTAAATGATATTTGCTTTCTCTAACAAATTTATTATAGATGACTAAGAGCAGAAATCTGGATTTTATCTGTAATAATTACTGTGATAAATACCAGTCGCCCTACAGGTGGATGGGTGCTAATATGACATTAATGAAAACAGCCGAAAAATGATTGGCTGAAGCTGTATTCCGGAGGAGTACCTGCAGGGGTTCTCTAACTCTGCAGGCGTGATTTTAATAAAGGGAAGGACTGGTTTCTCAACAAATGATCCAAAGCCCATCCTGAATTTACTTGTCAACTTGGCCATCTCCTTGGACAAGGTGGATCCCAAGTCTTTGATCATCTGCAGGTCGTCGAACATGGACGCAGATAGGTCCATTAAGTAGTAAATATCCACTGGATAGTCCTCTGTTTGCTGAACTTGGATTTGGAAAGTGGTCTTGCTACCTGCCAGAAAACAGAGATTACATTTCTTACATACACGTTATTAGATACAATACATCATAAATGTGTTTTTCAAATAATTTCAAAAGTTTGCAAGGAAATGTTGCAAACAACTGTGCAAGTCAACTGTTATCACAGGGCAAGAACACTGTGCAAATAATTAATGGTATTCAAAGGCAAAACCACACAAGTACCCTGGCATAGGTTTAACAGTCAATGGAAGCTAGGTTGAAGCAAAGATGAGAAACCATATTTTATTTTGTCAAGATGGAAGAAGGTGAATTGCACCTGGTCTCAGTTTTAGGGACACCCTCTGTGGTGCAATTTGGGTGACATTGTCTCTGTCTTCCCTTTTCCCCAGCGGCTCGTTCTGGAGGATCAGAGCTCGAGTGACGGGAAACTCAATTAACTCCTTAGCACAGCCCTTGATCTCCAGGATCTCCGGCGTGTCGCACCTCTGGTCGATAGAAAACTCGTTGGTGAAGTTCTGCGGAATTAAAACATTTATGGGAACAAGCCATCAAGTAGTCAGTTATTTATATTGCCATCATATAAAATGTCCTCTTCTTGCGGGCTTGCATTGGGAGAACACAATACTTGTAAATACAATTTAATAATTTTAACAAGTTTAACTACTTAACCGAGAGAAATAAATAAACCAATTTAATTCAGCTACAGCTTAATCAACTATTTTGATTAGAAAATAACACTACCTTAATATTTATATTGATTTGACATGGCGCTGATTAAGTCAGAAATCGTTCGACAAAACGTTTTACTTCTGGCAGAACGAGACTACACGGTAAGCGCCACGGTAAGATATATAGCCAGTGTTAGATTTCCCCCCTTTCGCCCTGTTTCTGTCACCCACCTCCTGCGTACACCAGGAGCAGAGGCGGCTCAGCTGCAGACACTCTTCGCAGGTCGTCGCGCTCCCAGTGGAGCAAGTCCCTGAACATCACAAACCGGCAGCGGTCAGAAAGGCGGGACTGTCGCAGGGTGGGTGCATTTTCATATTGGATGGACGGCGTGACACGTTACTATCTGGGTTTTATGCCTTTTCGAGATTTTTTCGTGATCGAATTAGCCAACTTTCAGTATCTCATAATATCTGTCTCTGAAATGTACGGTAGTATACTGAACGATAATATAGTCATGGGATAAAGGTTTAAAAATAAATCGAACAAATGATAGTTTCTCACAAGTTCCTCTAGGAAGTTCACTGCTATTGTTATCGCACTATATATCCCATAAAAAATAGATGCCACATAACATTTTTCTCGAAACTAGACATAGCCTACTCGTTGAATTTAATTATTAAAAGGTAAAACATAGCAGAAAACTGTCACGTCTCGATAAAGGAATGTCTTAAAGTTCAAACTAACCCGTAGTTGGTTTTCCGTTCAGAATTATTCATAGAAAATAAAGCAACATGATTATTTGTGAAGAAAAATATACTGTTCCATTTCTTAATGTCTACTGAGGTGATTCAAGTCCTTACCTCGCACACTGCTGAGCATACACAGTAGAATAAGGTTTAGTGATACAATCCCCATTAGTCTTCACGGTTACTTCTGTTACAGGTAAAAAGAAAAAAAAACGTTTTTAGTCTTTTTCACATCTGCGTTATCCTTGTACTGGTAATGTGACATCTGTTCGTGGCGCCGAATAAAAAGACAAAAATCTCACCTGGGTTAGGACCTAACACTACCAGCGAGTTTTGTTCAGACATAGTTATGTGCCTAACCTTTTGTACTCACTTCCGCGCAGGTAAGAACATAAAAGGTGTGGTAGTGAGAGCAGGTATTGAAATTGCAGATGGCAGCGCTATAAATTTTGGTCTTAGTCGCTGCAGTTCTATATTAATCCAAAAGGTTGTTTTTACCAGCCCATTTTACACGAATGTTCAACTTATTGTTTCTCATTCCGTTTAATACAACTTTGCTGGAGCTTACATGTTTCATTTGTCTGTTCTAACATATAGCTCTGTAGTGAAAACCAAACAACGGCAACCTCGCAGAAAGTCTGATAACTGATAACCACTATTAGATTAAAAAAACTGCACGAAGCAGTTAAATTTCTAACGTCTAATTTCTAATGATCACAGCCTTTCTTCTGTATTCTTGAATTTATTGTTAAATGTTAATGTTAAATATTATATTTGGACACACAGATCGACGATGCACCTATATAGCTGGCGGGTCATGGATGAAAATCGTTACAACTGACATTTACTACTTCTTCTTGGCTGTTTTCGCCGTGGGTGCCCTGGTTGTACAATAGGGAAACAACCCTTTAGACTGTAATGGTCTGAGAACAGGGAAATGCTTAAAGTGCGGTTGATTTACTCAAGGGCAGCAAAGCATTCAATTGCTTATTTGAACAAAACTCTTTCACGTGAAAAATAATCCCTTAAAGATCCTAAATGGACGGAACGGTGCTCCTATCTGGAGTCTCAACCCAAGAGAAGAAACCCTTGAAAAATTACGGTTGTTCTCCAAAATCGATTCACATCACAGCCCTCAGGGTATTCATTAGTCATTTTTAATTTGCACCGCTGAGAACTGTCTTGGAGAAACACATGGACCCTAAGGTAATATTATAATAATGAATCGTACCTTCTCATTACTTTACAACCTGTGTTTCAAAGGAAGCGAAATCTAATTACTATTCGTAGGTTGTAATTAGCCCTTTATAGGTCAGACTTCGAATTTTGTTCACAACAATTTCATTTTCTGAACTACTCATGTAAACGATATGAATCCAGGCCTAATTTCCATGTTTTTTTAACCAAGCTTCATGCAGTTCATTTACACTGTAAAAAAAATGTCCTATACATTTTACTGTAAATTACTATAGATTTACAAATCTAAACTGTGTGATACAGCAATTTATTGTTTTTAAATTTTTTTGCAATAAATTACTAGCAGTAGGGTTGCCAGTAAATTACTGTGGATTTACAGATAATTTATCATAACCCGCATTGGCAGCAGGGTGGTTACATGTCACTTGGTAACTTCACACTCCTAACTAGGGTTTGCTGGGCTGCGACTCCAAAGCCTCCAACACCCGGAGTCGGAGTGGAGCTCAGAAATTTTGTTTATTTTTCTGGAGCCGGATCCTAGCTGGAGCTGGAGCTCCCAACAGTAACTAATGAAAGGACGGGTAGGTCTACATGCATATAAGCTCAAGGTCAGAAGGTTCAAATTAATGTTGGGGAGCCACTGCAGTAGCGAGTTGGTCGTCTTAAATATAATTTGTTTTGCTTTTACAGACACAGAAAACTATAGCTTACTCAATGGCCTTGGAGAATGAATTGAAGGATATTTAGGCTTTTTTATTTTTATACATCCCAAAAGTCACAGAAATGCATGAAACACGCTCTCATAAAAAAATGTCTTTATGGGATTTGGAGTCAAAGTTACACCACTGTGGTGAATTATTCATGCACGCTCACAACACCCTAAAAGGGAGAAAGCTCTACGCGTATCCCATCAGGATTCAGCGTGGATCTTGGTAGTGCTACTCATAGTCACTCTGATCACCTTGTCCTATGTTCCTCTGATATAGAGTGATTCAGCCATTCATTCTTACATTTTCTTTATCATCATGGAAAACGTATGAGTCTTGCCAAGAAATAAATGAAATAAAATAAAATAAAAAAATCTCAATAACTACTGATCACATAACAGTTTCCATGTGGCTTGAGCTGGATCCCCTCTGGCTAGCTAGCAATCTCTTTCATGGTTTCCACCATTTGCATCACCATCACGGTACCGATCAATTCTACCCAATCACAGCTTCAGGCAATCAGTCGGTTCCGCAGTCTCCCAGAATGCCATTCACTACAATATTACTGTATTCACAATATACACCAACTCACTGTAATTTCTACAGTAGTAGTGTTACTACAATAATCACACATACAAATTATGTTCAATCAATCAAGAGAACTCTATTAGAACCCTAACCCTATCAAATTGAAATTTCCCAAACAGCTGCACAGATTTTTCGGCAGGAATCAAATAACCAGAAAACCCAGTGCCAAATGGGAAAAACTGGAAATTGATTCCCTGACCCCAAAGGCATTGGTGAGAACTTCATGGAAAATGGCATAACAGTACAAATATAAAGAATACAATCAAATGAATGAATGAGGCAATCAATGAGGAGCTGATCTGCTCCACAGCTTTGGTTCTTTGTAGAAGGTTGGAGGGATAGCAGACAGTGCACTACGGCTGGGTCGTTCCTTGGTTCTTGGTCGTGGCTGCCAGGACTACACCGGAGATGGTACCCTTTTTACAGGAAACGATCATTAATATTACATTCAATATTTATTTAGTGTAATATTATCTTATAATATAATAATATAATCTCTGTGACTCTACGTTACACAAGAGAAGGATTAGTTGCTGTAGCTAAAGCCATTGCGCTTTGGCTGTCTAAGGTGTGGTAAAAAGCCAAGGTTTAAGAGTCGGACTGGGTCTGTTACACCAACGTCTTGCTGTCTTGGCAACATGTGGCCCTTTCATTCTTGGCGGTGTAATTATTTTCTTTTGTCATGAATATCAATGCGTATGTCTTTACAGAAATTGTATGTTTTGCATTCCTTATAAAATTTCTCATACAATCCAAGTATCCCATAACAGTTTATATTTGTTCCAAAAATAATAGTACGCTAAATCTGACACTACACTACACAAAGGAACATTTTATTAACAGTATTGCGATATTTAAAATAAATCAATTTCCTAAGCGCACCGAGGTCTGCACACTGAGATGGCAGGTCCATAAATGTTACTTTTGTGCTCGTTTAAGTATTTCTTTTTCTTTGCAGATAAGCTCAAGCTTGTTAAAGAAATAAACATTCCAGCCCGAGGACGGCCCCTTTTGTTGGGTTGCATTTGCTTGCATCGTGTTCTTGAAAAGCCGACAACCATCCCTGTAGCCTCGAACATCCTGAGGGACAAGTAGTAACTGGTGGATTCAGCATCACGTGATTCCATCACCAGATTAGCGACGACTCCTTCGCCATTTTCCTACAGCTGCCTGACCGTGACAATAAAGGCTGACTCTGCGTCTGTCGCACAAGCGATCAGTGAGTGTTGGGTTCTAAGGTTTGCCTTTAAAATTGCCAGGCTATTGAATATCCTGGCCCTCCTGTAGAGTTACACCCACGATAGCTCTTGTTGTAACTGATACCGGAGGAATTCATAAAAAAACAGTCGGACGTAACCCACGTGCCTGTCACATCAAAACTGTAAAGGGATAGAGGGCATTGGCAGAACGCCCCCAATCCCGGCGGTGAGTCAACGTCCGAATCATTCACAGGCTCCTCAGCGAGAATATATATGTTAATTTTTAACATCACTGCGCTCCAATGAGCTGTGAGCTTAGCTCTTAGTCCTCGTGTTTCAAGGAGCAGTAACATTTGGTTATACCAAAGGCAGCAAGAGCATGGCAGTTGGGTTTTCGGAATATTCTTTTACAAAAATCGTTGTCACATTCTAAGCTCATTATCCCTGTGTGTAATTATGTGAGGACATTGATCAAATAAAATTAATTTAATAAAATTAAAATTTTATAATGAATGACAACAGACAGAGACACGCTAGTTCATAGTGGGTCAAGGTGAAGGGTTAAGTCATATATGGAAGACAAAGTTTTAATTTTGTGCCTATCTCCCTGTGTTTAAACCATTTCTCAGTTGGTCCATGAGAAGATGGCACAGTTGTCATTCTAGAAAGCTGGATTTTTAGAGATGAAAACCTTCTTGCAACTTTAAGTTCCCTGGGATCCGTGCTCCATCCAGTAAGACCAGTGCGTAAAAATTTGAGCTGAATTCGGAACAGAAAGCCCTTTATGACACGTTTTCAGCAACACAGCAGTCAGAGAAGGGCGAGATAAATGTGTAAAGGTTTGAAATTCAGCAAGCTGTTGGTGGAGTGGCACTCAACAAAGAGAGCATTTAAAGACAAATGACTTCATACATTCTTTAACTTGATCTCTTTCTCTTTCATCTCTTTGAGAGTTGTGTGAGTTTTGTGTATGTGTAAGCGTGTGTCTTGTGTGTATGTTTTTGAGTGGGAAGGAGCCATGCGCTTTGTGTGTGTGTGAGAAGTAGGGAGTGTTGTTAGTGCGTGTCTGTGTGTGTGTGTGTGTGTGTGAGAGAGAGAGAAGGACAGAGTGGTGTTAGTGTGTGTGTGTGTGTGTGTGTGTGTGTGAGAAGGACAGAGTGGTTTGTGTGTGTGACGGAGGCATGGGAAATGTGTGAGTGTGAGAAGGACAGAGTGGTGTTAGTGAGTGTGAGAAGGACAGAGTGGTGTTAGTGTGTGTGTATGTGTGATGGAGGCATGGGAAATGTGTGAGTGTGAGAAGGACAGAGTGGTGTTAGTGTGTGTATGTGTGATGGAGACATGGGAAATGTGTGAGTGTGAGAAGGACAGAGTGGTATTTGCGTGCATGTGCGCGGACACAGGTGGCCGAGCACAGACAGCTGCAGCGCAGGCCGCAGCTCCTAGAGGCTTCCTGTCGGATGTCTCCGCTCCCCTCTGAATCCCAGGGAGCCCCTTCTGCTGCTCCGGGGGCCTCTCTCCAGCCATCCAGGCTCACCCCCCCCCCAGGCACCAGGTCCCCACAGTGCGCGCTCCCTCTCTCCAGCCATCCAGGCTCACCCCCCCTCAGGCACCAGGTCCCCACAGTGCGCGCTCCCTCTCTCCAGCCATCCAGGCACACCCCCCCTCAGGCACCAGGTCCCCACAGTGCGTGCT
>JAOYSI010001967.1:0-16536 GCA_025775065.1 Hiodon alosoides | reverse complement strand
CCCCCCCCCCCCCTCATCGTTGCCACGAGAAGCTGGACGTTCCTGAGCCCACGGCCTTACACAACAAGGGAGGGTAACGTAAGGGGGAAAAGAAGCGTGGAGACGGTTTCCTGTTTGTAATGGGGGCGGACTTTTAACAATGTCTCCGCCTCCTCCTCTCTTCAACCTGTGAGGAAGGCAGTGCAAGTGGATGGAAATTCGGAATGGATTTTTTTTTTTTTTTTTTTTTTAAATATAAATAATTTTGATCTGTGTTTTTCCCTGAAACGTTTGGTAGGCATGGTGGTGCCTTGGGTGGAGCTTATATGCATTGTTACAGGTTCTTTCTTAGCCTTAGCATGTGCTAATGTCCGGGATGTTTGCAACCTGTGTGCAACATGTGTGCACAAAACGCGCGCACAAAAAATCGGACTCGCTCTGCCAGTTCGGATTATATACATCATAGGGGCCACCGTAAGCATTTCAGGAATGGCAGGCCACCATGCCTTTGACCTGCCAGGGAAAACGCTGCTGTTAATTGATAAACACTTTCAAAGTGCATTGTTTACAATGAGAAGTGTGCCTGAGTGTGTGTACGAAAGAAAGCGTGTCTTACGGTGGAAGTTTTTGCCCGTCGGAGTAGATGTGGGGTGTAATTCTGTGCTGTGAGGAACAGACTGCCATTGTAGCATGAGAATGTATGGGGAAAGAGGCTGATTTTAAAATAAATTGGAGGCTTTGAGTGTTTGTGAGGTGATGAAGTCCTTCTGTTCCTTCTGAACGCATTTGTAATAAATCGTTTTTTCTGTACAAGTCTTTGACAGAGGTCACATACAAGTTCTTCATCAAACCTGTTAACGATCCCTCCTGGATGTATTGGCTGTTAATCTCGAGCACACGCTTCTATGATGTACGTGTGCGAGTTGTGTTACTGGGAAGAACATCTACGGTGTTACGCATGCGCGCGCTTTCCATGAGCTGGAAAACGCAAGTTTCGGTCCCGGTCAGGTCATTTGCCGATGGTTGGCCACAGCCTAGCCTTTCTGGTCACGACAGGTTGCTTGCCGCCAGGGCCAATGGGAATCTCCCGTCTGCTTCCCAGGCGCTCACAGGCTGGCAATGCCGTCGAGAAGCACGTCGCTCTCTTCTGAATGCTGCTGAACCGCTCATGCGGTCGGCTTTAGCACAAGTAGTTCTTCCTGGAATTTGGACCTAAATATGCCTTTAACAGTAAGGTTTAGCTACTTGGCTAAAGTTACAAAATGGGATTTCAACCGTGACATACACATATGTGTACCATAGACGGAACTTGTGCAAAGAAAGATTGCTTAATTTCTTGCTGTTTCTAAATGCTGTGCTCCAGATGTTGGCTTTAAGGGCAGATGTTGGGTTTTATTGGCATCTGGCGTCTCCACGGCTGCTCCTGCTTAACCTTTTAATTTCATTCTCTCTGCTCTTAACTCAGTCGATTTTCCAGTTTGTGTGTTGTATGGAGTATTTGTTCACCCAAACTCGTGTAACTGAATGGATTTCGGCAGAACTAAGAAATGTCTGTATGCTTGACTGGTTGGTTGTACAGGGGGAGATATCAAGCTATTAAAAAGCTAGCAAGTTTTTAGCAAGAATGTCCATAAAGAAAACGATAATTTAGTGCTTTCAACCTGCAACTGTTCTTGTCATGAGGGTAATGATACAGATCACAGGAAACGTGTGCTGCTTTCATGCCGTGGAAGTGGTAAAAAGAGATGACCCAAAACACGTTTTAAAGATCATTCTAACTAAGTCCTTGATTTTCTTTATTTTTTTATGTAAATTAAAGTTGCTCATGGAAGCAAGCCAAGTGTCGATAGTTGGTAAGTTGACACTTGTTTTGGTTATTTTGAATCAGCAATTCAGTCTCCCCCCCCAAGGTTTAATACCCTGATTGGCTTGAGTACGAGCAAACCACAAAGGGTGGTCTACAGAGTGAAAACCACAAAGGGTGGTCTACAGAGTGAAAACCACAAAGGGTGGTTTACAGAGTGAAAACCACAAAGGGTGGTCTACAGAGTGAAAACCACAAAGGGTGGTCTACAGAGTGAAAACCACAAAGGGTGGTCTACAAAGTGAAAAGGTTCATGTTCTGCCTGTACCAGCAGCCAGTTTAAAATATCAGTCTCCACTTACTCAGCAAATAACTGTCTAGTCTCAGAAGAAGGTATCCTGGCGAAATTGTAGGACTCATGATTCAGACCTGTTGTCCCTTCAGTTGTAATCCTAACTGTGGGGTCACCTCTGTCCGGTAGGTAACATCTTAAATCGAGATCTTCTAAATTACTTCTAAACTTTCACAATGATGCATTTTTTTTTTTTTTTTTAATTAAATATTGGTTTTACAAACCCAACGGGTTGCTTTGGTTTTTATACAATTCTTAGAATCATGGAAAAGTTTATGTTGGGATTTTTCACGACTCAATTGGTAAAAAAATTTAAAAAGGATGCGTTTTTGTTCTAAGGAAATATCTTCTGGGCCACCCTTCTAGTTAAAAAAACTCCTTCTGGGCCACCTCTAGCCTCTTTTTTCCCACAGAACTCATTTAATTTTTCTTCAGGATCAGACGCCATCTTTTTTTCTCGTGGATTAAGTGTTTGAAAATCTCTTAATCCGCTTGTAGAAAGCAGTTGCCGTACATTGGATTTTAGTTGAGGTTTTCACCATTTGACAATTTGATTTGTAAACATAGGAAACCATTTTTTTGTTACACTTTAATGTTAGTACGCCTTCGAGTTATTTTGTCAGCTCATTGTCAGGAACATTTAACAGGAAAAAAAAAAAATTCTTAATTAAGCATTTTGATAAATCTTCTAGTCAGTTACAATATCAGAGAGGGATGGCCTAATTAAGGGTAATTCTTTCTTTTATTGTTCAATTTCAATCCAGCAATCTCTGAAGTGTGTGTACAATGTTTTGTTAAATTAATGCTTTTCATGGAGCAGATCCATGAAGCATCCAATCACAACTACAGCCAGTCCCAATACAACTAAAGCAACACGTGCTTCCTGCAGTTAGATCAAAACCATTAATTACTTCAGGGCTCATCAAGCGTGAAGGGGTATACTGTTATAGTTGATTAGGTCTCCACCACGTTTTAACAACTCTCACAATAATGCGTTTTTTTAAACCATTGGTTGAATATTCCTAAAGGGTTGCTTTGGGTTTCTCTAACTCTTAGAATCATAGAAAAAATCCTCATTATGTTTGAGGGACCATGTGTCCCTCCTTGTCACCAACTCCATTGCCTGACCTTTGGGGGTCACAACAGTGTTCTGCAAGTTCTGTACTCCCAGTGCTCACACCTGCCTGTTGGATTCAATGGGATTTCAGATCTTGTGTAATTCTACAGCTGTGCATGCGTGTGCCCACGTGAATGGGAGAATTATGCAACTCTCACTCAAACCCATTTTCTTGTGGTCTATGCTAGTCACTTTCCAGTAGAGGGCGCTGACCACAAGTCAGTTATTGCCACAAGGAAGAACAGCCCTCGCGCACAGTGTGAGAACCACACTGAGGCGCTTGGCTTGCAGTAGTGAGGACCCCATGGGAGTAACGGGAGCCCAGCGTGTGATTGGACAGCGAGTGCGAGACCAGACCCAGTGCCCTGGATTCTGACTGGCTTTGGCTCAGGAGTCTGGAGCCCCACCCTTCTGCCCCAATGAGTTCTCCTCTCTTCACCAACATTGTTACAGTCTGTTCAAGCATGCTTAGCCTGACTGAAGAGGAAAAAAAAACAAGTCATGTTAAATGTTAGTCTTTCATGTGTAGGACATGAAAAGAATATGTGGTTTGGGTTTAAACTACAACTATTCCTGTAAAAAAGGAACGGTGAGAGAGTGGATATGTAATAGATTAGATAGATGGAGAACGGATGATAAATAGATAGGTTAACTGTTTAAGAAGTTGAGTGACAATGCAGAAACTTTGTTTGAGGAGTGTGGTAAATGCCACTGTTAATCAGTTTTGTGATTATATCAGGCACGCTAACTACAATATCACAGCAGAGTGAGAGACGTGTCAGCATTTCAGATGAGTCTGTTCCCATTAAAGGGATTAAAGCCCTTTTCCTCTGGGTTTGAGTCTAGGGACCAGCAATCTGACCTCCTTTTCCTCTGGGTCCTCCCTTTGTTCAACTCCCCCACCCCTTCCGTCACTGTAACCTTTTACCCAAAGAGAATCCGTGGCAGCATAGGGTGTAAAAAGGGGGGAAAGCTGATTGGCTGAGGACTGGGGGAATGTGAGGTGGCAAGTATGAGCTTGGAGTTGATTGGCTCTTTGGAAAGTCTATGGGCTGAGCTCTTACAATGAATGTGACTGCCTGCTTGGGACTTGCATGTTTACCAGTACGGACTCTGGCGAGCGAGGAGAAGGTAGAAAGCAGCTGTTAGTGATTCTGGATGTGTGTTTAAATCATGAAGTGCTGATTTTGGTCCAGTTTAGTGTGCTTTGTGGAGTTAGTGAAGTTAGATTCAGTGCATTGTGTGTGCGTGTGTTGTTTTCAAAGTGTATTGTGTGTTCCTCTTGTTTTCAATTGGTTTACTTGTGTAAGTGTTTGTGTTTGTGGGACTTTTGCACACACTGTGCATTAGGAGATGCTTTTGAATGTGCATGAGGCCGTTGTGCTTGCATAGCCAAGTATTTGGAATACTTTCGACGTCAGAGTGTACTGTATATGTCTGTGTGTGTGTGTGTGTGTGTGTGTGAGAATAATTGACTGTGTGTAGCCATGTGTGTCCTGGTCTTATTAGAATGCACATTGCTGAATGAAAGGGGGCTTTTATCAAGCACACCTGAACTGAGGAGCCATTGTTCTTGTTCCAGCAGGTTGTACTCAGGTTTTAAGAAATTGGAACAAACAAAAGATATTGTGTTTGCTGTGGATGAACCAACTTTCCCTCTACCTGGCACAGGTGAAGTACTGAGTGAGTTCTGAGCTGTGGCACGTTATGTTCGGTTGGGCCAGGGTCCACTGCACCAATTCCATTTTGGCCCTGGTCTGGAAAGCATCTCTGTGCCACAACTGACGAAAAGAAATGCTATTCCTTTAAAGCTACACAAAGTATTTTGGTCTAAGGACACCCAGCAGGTTTTGCAGGGACACATTCTTTATCTGTGGGCACGGTCAACATTGGCCGAGTGATAACAGCCGGCGAACTCAGGTGTAGACAGACCTATAATGAGGACTCTCAGGAGTTAGATGAGCACTAAGAACGGGATCCGTCTGAGAGGTGAGCTCGACGTAGCCTAGCAAACGAGGACAACAAAGAGCACAGCTTCCTTCTTCTCAAGGCTCTGCCTCTCTGGTTTCTTCTCCCACGGCAACAGCAAGGTTTTTCCTCCGGGCCTCGCGGCCTGTCGCGTTGGCTGCGCTCGAGGGCGAGGCGCCTGGGGAAGCTTCTCTGCCATGCCGGGGGGCCACCTCTTGGACTACCCGCCGCGGGACCCTCGCTTCGGGCCCGCTCCACCCGCGAGCGCACCTCCCTCGCCGGTGGCGTCGCAGGCTCGGTCCGTCCCATGGTTGCCGCTGGACTTCGCGCTGGGCGCGCTGGCGTGCTGCGGCGCCTGCGTCTTTACCAACCCGTTGGAGGTGGTGAAGACGCGGCTGCAGCTGCAGGGCGAGCTGCGCGCCCGGGGTTCCTACCACCGGCACTACCGCGGCGCACTGCAGGCGCTGTGGTTGGTGGGACGCAATGACGGCCTGCGCGGCCTGCAGAAGGGACTCTCGGCTGGCCTGCTTTACCAAGGCTGCATGAACGGCGTCCGCCTGGGCTTCTACTCCTACGTGGAGGATATGGGCCTGACTGCCGGCCCCGGGGGGAGCGTACTGGCGGGGGCCGTGGCCGGGGCCATGGGGGCCTTCGTCGCCTCACCTGCTTACCTGGTAAGTGATGGTGATTGGGGGCCTCATTTCGCTCATTTAAAACATTAAAACCTTCTATCAAAAGCAACCAACTGAGTAACAAGCTTTCATTTAAATATAATGCTAGATTCTTCGACTCTTTTGGGTTAGTTGCTGCAGCTTTGGTGAGGGGAAATCTCCGATTGTGTAAAGTTAACTTCTCATGTATGGAGAAATTAAATTAGGAGTTTGCTGTTTAAGCACTCTTTACCGAACACATGACGCATTAGTACTTTTATGATGTTGAAGTGAAACTCGGTTGCACGCACCCAGTTAGCCTTCCCGAATTGACTGACAGGTGGCGATGGGCTCAATCGAATGTTCCTTGAGTGCCCTTGAAATTTCCACTGTTGTGTTTATTAACTCCATCTGTGCATCCATACGTCAATCTGAGCGCGTTTACTCAGGGAAACCGTATATGTTGTGGGATAGGGTGTTTGTCAGAGCCAAAAATACACACACCCACTCTCCTACACGTCACGCCTTTTATGAAATCTTTGTCCCACCCAAGCATCTCTGTGGGGGAAAGCGGGTGACTGGGGCTATTTGCGGGAACTGGGGCAGGCAGAGTCCGCTCACAACCAGTTAGTGCGTAACCCCGACTCTAGTTTCAGGTGCTGGGCACTCAAACTGTAGAGTCATCTGCATCAGTCTCTCCGTCATTGTGGCCCAGGCTGTGTCTGCGTCTCTGTCTCTTCCGCAACCTTCCCCAATTTACCATTTAGTCGCTTAGCGTCTTACTCAGCCTGGGACGGGCCAGGAAATTTCCGGGTACAAGCTGTGTTTGTTTTCCACTCTGGGTTCCCTATTGGACAATGTGTTTGAGTGCTGATCAGTAACTGACTGAAGGATTAGAGGAGGGAGGGATGTATCTGATTGTGCTACGTCTCATCTCCTCAGGTGAAGACTCACCTGCAGGCCCAGACTGTGGAGGCCATTGCCGTGGGTCATCAGCACAACCACCAGGTGAGAATTTTACACAACCGGTCTTCCTGTTTTCCCCCCAATGTGCCGTGCTATTTCCAGTCCAACAGCTGCGCTCCAGTGAGTGGGTATTCTGTGCCAGTGCTCCCACCAGGAGTTTCATGATATTGTGTCTGTGCCATCTGCCGTGCTCTTCTCAAGCGTGTACGTGTGTCTCTCTCCGTCTTCCTTGAGGTTCCTCCCCTCTGGGTAAGAGGCCAACTCTGGATCTGCAATGTCAGGTTTTTTTTTTTTTTGTGTGTGCGTGTGTCAGGGTGAATATCCGGAATTCATGTGATTCCCAACCTGACACGCCTCCATGTCTCGGCCAATGGGTCAAAAGAAAATTGAGTCATGGGGCCAATGGCCTGAGCAACAGTGACAAAGTCACCCCCTTGAGTGCCATTTTATGAGCTGCGAGATAGTAAACGCAGAGATCAATCTAGGTCAATCACTAGACCGAGCTTAGGAATAAAAAGATCCACACAGGAGTGGAAAATTCTCAGATGAAGCAACAGCACACTATCTCTGGACAAAAGTTCACACTGTTTTATTTAATGATCCTTGCTAACATTTTTCTCACAAGAAAGCATGTACAATGGACAATGATGAGGACATTATTATAGGATTATGAAGACTACTTAAGGGCCAAGCCCTTGTGCCGAGATCACAATCTGGTTTGTTGATCCACACACCATGTCCCCCGGAGACACTTACGTATTCACGCACTTCTCTGTGTTCTGCATACTCACACATTCTTCTCTCCTCATTGTTTTCTAGTAAGTTCTTTATTTCTGCCGCAGTAAGAAACGGGAAGAAATTGCGTCCGTTTGTTGGAATCATCACTCTGGGTTCAGTGATTACACAGATCCCTCCGTTGTGCTTCTGTTCGTTCCCTTTTTCGCTCTTGTTTCACGAACCTGTGTCTTTCTTACTTTTTTTTTTTTTTTTTACATCCTGATCAGAGAAACATAATCCAGGCGTTAAAGGTCTGCTTCGTTATGTCTTTTAACTTTTCTTCACTCGCCTGCCCTCCCCCTCTCCCTCTCCCCCTCTCCCCCTCTTTCCTCCAGGGGATGTCGAGTGCGTTTGCCACAATCTACAGGCGGGAGGGTGTCACCGGGCTATGGAGAGGTGTGAATGGAGCGGTTCCCAGGGTCATGGTGGGCTCAGCTTCCCAGCTTGCCACGTTCAGCTCTGCCAAGGACTGGGTCTCACGTTCACAGGTAAGCGCGAGTAACAAGTGTGGAGGAGTAAAGAGGTTTCCTACACTGATGTATCGTGATCAGAAGGAGGTATTGAAGATTGTTCTGGTTGGGTTTCACAAGCCAGTGCCGTGACCAACGTCAAGAGATCGTGGCCCTCGAATGAGAAAGTAGTCGGATTTGTGTTGTTCAATCCTCAACAACCCACAGGCGCAGTCACTCAGCTAATAAACTTTTTCACCAATGAAATGGTTCAGTCCTTTCCCCTAATTTGTCCCTCTCGCTCTCTCTCTGCTGTAGTGGTTCCGCCCAAACAGCTGGCTGGTTGCCTTGACGGCTGCCATGATTAGTGGAGTTGCTGTCACTATCACCATGACGCCTTTCGATGTCATTAGCACGCGACTCTACAACCAGCCTGTGAATGAGTTGGGCAGGGTAAGAAACTCTGAGAAACCAACCAAATGGCTGTCTGTAATTTTCATGTCCACTTTTCCTTTCAAGTCTACTCAAGGTGCTGTAATGCCACGACAAAAGACAAGTTGTATCGCCAGAGAGAAAAAAGTTAACATATCTAAGTTCGTAAGATGGACATGTATAAACACTAAACAAGTATTTAAGATCGTGTTGATCAGAAGAGCTACAAAAGAGCTATATATTTGTTTGTAAAATCATTACCCACCGCCCCATTATTAATGCCGGGAGTGCTAATAAAGATGCAATTGTGCATCACTCCCAAAATATATGGGCAGGGTCAGCGCCAGAACATAAGGAACGGACGGGCAATCAACTTTGTCCGTGTTTTATGTTCAAATATGGGGAGGGGCTCTTTGAAATTCAGGGATGAACCTTTCCCTCATTTCCGTGTATTGCTCAAAGAGTGCAGCTCTGTCAGATTTTTATTTCTTTTCACAGTTTAATCGGGTGCATAACGAGAGAGAGATCAGCAGTAGACATTTGCAGAGAAGTTTCTCAATCGCCTCATTAAAAACTTTGAAATTACAATACTGTGAAAATGTGTTTGCCAATGCCGTGTGTCGTGGTTATGTGTGGGAAGCCAGGGCTATCTAGTTCTTGTCTGCACGTTTTCCAGAACAGGAAATTTATGAGCCGTCATTAACACCCTGGATCGGAATGCCTTGTTCAAGCATTCCTGATGGCATGGATGAGACCTTGTCTCAGAATACAGTGATATTTTTCACTGCACTGTATGCATTTCTGAGCCCCTTTATGGTTGAGAACAGGAACTGTAGATGGGGTTTGACACTGTTTCTGCAACGGGTCTCGATTTGTGGGCTCAGGTTTGTCCGATGACAAAGTTTGACATGGATCAGTCGGATGGTTTGGGGTCTTGGATGGACACATTTTTTTTTTTTTTTTAACCAGACAGCTCTCCTAATTTTATCACTGCTAACATGTAAATCCTGTTTTCAGAGATTGACAATTGCTCGATTTCTCCGTGTAGATTCTAGAAGGCAGGAATATAAGTCTGAGATTTCAGTATCCAATCCAAAACTGGATGTTTTTCAAATTCTATTCCCCATGAGATCCAATCTGAAAGCTGAGCCTGATCTTAGTTATAATTAGAACGAGGATCATGGTATATCAAACATTGCCTGCAAATATAGCTACATAGTGATAACAGCCTTTCCTCTCTGGGCAGTCAGATCTGCCTCTGTCGGCCAATTTCGATGGCCAGGCTGTGCTCACTCAGTCACTGTCAATTGTGTTCTCCGTTTAAAATGTTTTACTCTGGTAATTGAGGGTGTCTGTGAACTATTCTGAGGCTGCGATTTGTTAGTAAATATTAGTGCTGTCCACCTTAGGACCAGTTGGCTGAGAGGACATTGTCTCCTAGTCTTGTCTCTACCTCTCTGTGAAATTCCCATACTGCCGGCTATCTGAAATGGATGCCACCTTGAATCCTAATGACGGTGTCAGTATCTCTCCTCCTTTCTCTTTGCACATTGCCTCAGTCGTCCTGATCCCTTTTCTCCCCCTCTCTCCATAAGGGTCACTTGTACCGGGGCTTCTTGGACTGCCTGCTGAAGGTGTGTCGGACAGAGGGGCCCCTCGGCCTCTACAAAGGGATGGGTCCCGTGTTCATGCGTCTGGCGCCACACACTGTGCTCAGCATGCTTTTCTGGGACCTTCTGAGGCACAGGGCTAGCGATTACCACCAGGGTCGGGACTGAAGAGGAACTTCGAATGGCATTCGTTTAGAGCACCATCACACAGAGGTGACGGACTTGGATTGGACTGAGAAGTTGGTTGTCCTGCATTGACCAAATCAGTGGAAATTAAATAAAAGGGATCAATTCCACGAGTGGTTTGGTTTGGAAGACTCTGGGTGGGGTGAAGGACATGGTCGTACACTCCACCTATGAGCTATGAGTCACTAAAAAAAGCTAAGCATAAAGTGGGAGCAGACGGCTGTAGTTTTCTTGAAGACTTATTTTAGAATCCCCAAGCCGTCATGATGGGTCGAAAAATAAAACATTACCTCTCTGTATACTTCTGAAATTGCCTTCTGATCAGGCATGCTGGCATTATGCTTGCCCTTATCTAGAGCAACTTGCATAACTTAGTTTCAGAGTATTGATTTATACAGCTGGATATTTACTGACACAGTTTCTGGAAAGGCAGGGTCTGTGTCACATACCAACTCCGGTTTTTAGATGTACCTCAAGGACAGCGCTTTTACTAAGCAGAAATGCATTCAAAACAACCAGAACACTCACACATTTATTTTATGTTAAAAATATTGTGACATTCTGTTAGTAACTCTAAGCTAACGCTAATTTAGCAAAATGTGATTATTAATATGGTTGTGAATCAACAGTAGTACCAGGAGAAAATTGTTTTAAAATATTCTATTAAAAACAGGAAATTATCATAGTCTCAGTTGACTTAGCTATTGTAATATCTCAAAAGCATTCTTTGTATTTTTGGATCCATTGATGTTTCTGGGTTGATCTTCAGTTTGAGACTGAATTGTACACATAGTTGTAGCACCCGTTGAAGTCAGAAGAAGAAAGGTGTAGCCTGCTTCAGGGATTCAAAATATTAAAAAAATTGGGGAGGGGTTGAAGGTGGATTGTTTGCCAAACATCTAACATCTCAATGAGACTTTGTGTCAGATCTGAGGGACGAACTACTCAATAGGTCCACTGCAGTGGTTCTGGGGGGAAATACACTCGACCCACGCGTTCCGGCTCTTCAAACCTCTCTCGCAGCCGAAACGTATAGGGCGGGTGTTATAATGCCAATAAAATGGTTACGGAATACTGTTTGTATTGAATTTGTTTGCCGTCGTATTTTGTGTATATTAAAATTACTTTTAATAATAAAAACACCTTATAAGTCAGACTCAAATAGTCGATTTTTTTGTATGTGTTAGGATACGGGGCGTGAAGACGCGACGCAAACTCAAAAATGTCTATGGGCCGCAATTCTTTTATATTGACTCCTTAACAATATATTGCATTTTATTTTAATGGGCATCCCTAGACAACTAGTAATCGAGAACTGTGAGATCAGTCACGGTGCGCCAGGTATGTTTCTTAATAACCTGGCCCTAGAGTTAGCATCGGATTTAGAAAACTTATAATTCTGTTAATTATTTATTTTAATAAATTAAGAGACACAGTTGAAGTAAAAAGAGATTAAAAGGCCGAACTCATTTAGTTTTGTTTGCGGTTAGGTATCAAAAATGGTACAAATACATCTTGTAGCTCAGGGGTGGAGAATCCTCGAGGCCGCAATGTCTAAAGGTTTTTGGTAATTGTTCGAGTGAAGTAATTATCTGAATTAGAAATTATCTCTGCTGGTCTTCCCAGGTGCAATTGTCATGGCGTCATTGTAGAGGGGGTGAGGCGGGAGAGAGAAAAAGGGAATCCAAGGCGTCCCCTTCTGTGTACTCCAATCAAGTTTGTCACGTTTTTAATATACAGCAGCATGTGCAGTACGTACGCACGCACGCACACACTGTGTGTGTGAATCAGGGCCGTAATTATAATATATATTACGGGGGGACAACCCCCTCATATTAAAATACGCTCAAAATGTCCCGCCCAATATGTTGATATAAAAAATATAAATCAAATGAAAAATTGACTCCATGGCTACGTCTCTGGTATGAATGAAACCTGCAGACAGTGCGAACTGCAGACAGGACCAGGACTTCTCATCACTCTTGGAGATGCTTGGCGCCGCAAAAACACCAGGCGGCGCTGTTTGACAATTTCTCATAATCTGCAAAGTAGTGCGTTTGCTTAATCGAAGATTTTAAAATTTTCTAATCGAAAATCCGAACTTCTTCCCCCTTTACACCCCCTACCCACGTCCAACCATTCCACTACCTATTACACAGTGCAAATAACTTCCTCGAGTAGCGAAAGATCGAATAATTGACAGACCCTTCCAAAACGACCTTTGAAACTCCAGCCAGCGGAACAGAAAATAAATAGCTATCAAGCGCTTGAGTAAAAGGCGAATTAATGATGGTCTGATGGACTGTACGTACGTCGTTTCTTTTTTCTTTTTAAATGCCAGTACAGGGACGGCGCCTGATAACACTATTAACGGAATCATGGATTAAATTTTTAAGTATGAGAAGTTGAAGGATAAAGACATTTATTGCTAAAATTTAGCATAACGATTCCAAAGTAACATTCATTACCACGGTTTTTTGACCCTGAGGCGAAATGATATCCTTTATAAAATCCTGGCTGCCGGGGATACCGGATTATCTGACTCTAGAGGGGAACCCTTTGGACATATTGCTAATAGGTGAGATGTTTTCGTTAATCATGCGTCCTCCTCTGCAATTTTTCACAAGCCTTTTATCAGCGGTAGTCGCATTAAACGGTTCCTCTGATTTGTACAATTCTCACAATTCAGTGGCCTATTGCTGAAGAAATTCACGGTAAAGTTTGGTGTATGTTTGTTGTGCAGGATTGGTGAGTAGCTGTGGGGTATCGGTGCTCATTGATCTAATGAGAGTTCACGTGTTCATCCAGGCTTTGAGGTGAGACAAAACGCTTCACCTGTGTTGTCCTGTAGGTACCGGTGGATAGTGTGTCTACATGTTTTTGTGTTAGTCTGTGTCATTCAGGGTTTCTCACCATGTGGGCCTATGTATCATGATCTCTCAGCCTAAACCGATGTAGTTGGTTTCATTTCGCTCTCTATACTATTTTAGGCTATTTCAGATAAAATATATTCAAGGCAGACACAGAATCAGTTATTGTTGCCAGAAGTGAACACAGATATCTCTCCTCCCCTCCCCTCTAGCAATGACCATGAAGGAAGAGGGAAAGAGAGATCCAGGCCAGGAGGAGGGACCAAGGGTGGGCTGGGCAGAACGCTTCAGTTCTGGCTTTTGACTGGAATTCTGGCTGTGGTGGGTGCACGGGTTGCCTCCCTGGTGGTCCTGGAATTTTCCCTCAGAGCTGTTTCGTCTTGGATCACTGCTGGACCGGTAAGGCCCATTTTCGTGGGCACTAAAAGTACTGATACGCAAACTGCAGTGCTCACATACTGATTCCTGCAAGACACTGACCTTTCCTTATCCCCTGCTCAGTCTCAGCCCCTCTGTCACATAATTTCTTCAATACCCCCAGGTCTCCCGTCCCAGTGCGACCCAGCAGTTCGTAGTACACTGCCAGTTCTCTCTGGGCTGTGCCCTAA
Source organism: Hiodon alosoides (assembly GCA_025775065.1). Taxonomy (NCBI): domain Eukaryota; kingdom Metazoa; phylum Chordata; class Actinopteri; order Hiodontiformes; family Hiodontidae; genus Hiodon; species Hiodon alosoides. The sequence continues at coordinate 2,768 of JAOYSI010001967.1, read as the reverse complement.
GCTGCAGTCTCCACTTCCTCCATGAGGGGGCGCCACAGCGCTTGCTCAGCCTGCTCCTGGCAGCGGGGCTGAGCTGGCTGTTGGCCACCCTGAGTGGGCGCATCTGGCAGCATGTGGTGGCACTGTATCCACTGCACAGCTCCCAGCAGTACTGTGGCGTGTGCATCGGCCTCCTGAGCTCCAGCCGGACCCTGCTGCCCTTGTTATGTCGCGCCCTCATGGTGACCTTCGGCGTGGCCGCCGTTGCCGGAATCACCACCATCAACCGGCACTTTCTGTCGGCGGCGGAGGCCTTGAGGTTCTGGACGCCGTTAACCATCTGCTACACCCTGTTAATTGTGTATATCCAGGGTGAGTGGAGGCAGTAGGGGTGCTGTTATGGGCTAGTGCTCTGCCTTGTGGTCACACACCCACATGTGCGTTTTCTCCTCCTCTTGACCCCCCCCCCCCCCTCAGAGGAGCAGCATCGCCGCCCTGGTGGAGAGAATGTGCTACAAACGGTGGTAGTGCGGCTGGGGGGGCTCCTGGTACTGATGCTGACAGTGGGCTACTGGAGTGACGTGCTGCACATCCTTGTCTGCTTCCTGGGCGAAGCCTGCTGCTTGGTCCCATCCCTGGACCTGCAGAACATTGTGTCACAGGTCCGCGCCTCTGCGCGTCTCGCTGCTGGGGTACTGAGGAATATGGCCCGTAAGCCATTAGCCTGTGCTATTGTCTGAGTGTGCCCACTGTCTGTCTCCCTGTAGGAGCTAGCTGAAGAGGCTTCCAGCAGCCCCCGCTGGAGTTTGAGTGAAAACAACAATCTGGACGGACATCCAAAGTTGGCTAGCTCAGAGAAAGATGCCTAGTCCCAGATCAGGTAGCTCTGCTTCTCCCCCACTCCCCCAACTCATATTTGCACCGAGATGGATAAGGAAACGGGCAGAACAGAGGCAATGAGAATGCCATGACTGACGGGACTCACTGATGCCCAGCTGTCATTAGGCATCTGGAGCCGAGAGAAGACTGGCAGAGTTACCTGCTTTGACAGACACGTCTGCTCGCCCTCACCCCCCTGAGCGCTCAGGTGCCGGCTTCAGCAGCAAGGAGGAGGACGTGGCCACAATGACAAGGAAAGGAGGAGACCTGGCGAGGGGACGGGGAAACTCCAGTCAATACCGGTGACACTGAAGTTAATGTGCATTCAGCTGTCTTTAAGTAACACTAATTGAAATGTATTGCATGAATCACTCATTAAGGGCCAAATAGTTCCACTGATTATATGATTTCTTTATGGAAACGATGAATAAAGGATTTAAACTAACTCAACCACAACCTCAATAAGGTACACTGTATTTTGGGCTCCAATGTTTCAACAACCTAATGGGAACGTTGCCTGTTGGTCAGTATTTAATTTTTTCCGTCATTTTCCCAAGGATTTCGCCTCGCTAATTGTACTGCTGCAATCGAGGTATGTGACTTGAACATTTCAGAACGCCAAGATTTGAGGAAATGTGTCTCTTTTCAGTGCTACTTCTGACCAGTGCGTTCTCAGTCTCAGTGACGTGTGCATAATGCACAAAACGAAATGCGTTCTGTTTCGAGAATAATAACTTGTCAGGGACTAGCATGCGGAAAGGCGAAAGGTTTGTTTATTTTTTGATTTCGAAGAGTGGGAACAGGTAGAGTCACATCCTGTTGGGGGCGAGGCGAGGCGGGGCGGGGGTGTACCACACATGAGGGTGTGGGTTCGGTGTAACTTGGTGTGTCTGTGAGTCATGTTAAAAAAAGTGCTGAGCTGTACTGAGTCATACTGTTCCAACAGAATGATCTGCTCTCTAACACACACACACACAGGAGGTGGTGTGTGTACAGCAGTGCCATAGTCTTGTAACTTCTTAAAAACACTTCAGTACCGTGTAACCTTTAACGTGGTACTCAACCTGAATGGACACGGCTCTATCTAAAAAAGCGAGCATCTGCTAAGAAACTGAATACTACACATTTCACGGTATCTCTCTCTGTCACACAACCGTTCCCTCATGAATTTTGTCACATTCTTACACACGTACAGACACTCTCACACCCACACATATACACCTGCTTTATCTCTCTTCTTTCTCATATACTTCAAACCGACAGTGAATAAATCAGGTAAAATTTCCGTAAAATGTGGATTTTGCTTAGAAACACGTTGAGAAATAAAGGAATCCTTATGTGTTATGTGCACCCCCATGGACAAAAAGATTATTTTCATATGTGCAGGTACGTGATGCCCCAACCCTGCTTACGGTGATGGTAGACATTAAGAAATGGTCAGAACTCGTTTCTCAGAAGGGACTGATTGGCAATGCAAAAGCTGCAGCGTTGCAGGGAGGTTCATTTCAAGCAGCAGCCGCAGCAAGGGGGTCCTTTATCCCCTCCATCTGGAATTCCTGGCTCTGTGATTGACGAGTGAGGCAGAGATGAGGGAGGGGCATGTGTCCTGGGGAGGGGGGGATGATGTCATGCTCCTGGGCATGCTCCTTCCCGCAGCTCTGACATCACTGTGGCATTCCATTGTGCAGACTTTGGAATAATAAATAAAAAAACAGATCCACCTCTCCATCTCCTTTACTTTATGCTTTTTAACCTAACTTCAAACTAGCTTCCTGGGTTCTCTCTGTGTTCTCTGTTTTTTCCCTATTCTCCACCGTCTATCCCTTTGCTCTAAAGCAAAATAATTCTTTGTTTCTGCCACGGGGGGGGGGGGGGGGGGGGGGGGGGGGGGGGGGGGGGGGGGGGGGGGG